>JAUBOC010000170.1:19096506-19112543 GCA_032275365.1 Anablepsoides cearensis | reverse complement strand
CATCCATTCATTAAAAATTGGCATATTCTTATATAAAGAATATATGATGGCAATTATAAGAATTCATGTTTCAACTAAACCTGTTCTTAATGGATAATCTGTTTCTCTTTAAAGCTGTCATAATATGGACCATTAAAATGAAGGTATTTGTTCTTAAGGGCTTTGATATTTAATTTTAATGTTATGTTCGTAAAAAAATATGCCAAAGTGTGTATTTGTGTTTCAGACTCATTCAAAATAACAGGATCTGAAAGTCTGCCTTGTGTTTGAGGCGTTTGCCAAACATCGCAACGCTCAGCGGTAATCTGGCAGCGGGAACACGAGCTCGCTAGTGGAGCCATCGAAGCAATCTGGTTCTGATGGCTCCGTTTGTTGTTGCGTCTTAAGGCCTGCAGCATGATGTCACAGCTGATTTTCTATCAGCCAAACAAGTCGGGGGTTGATGCAGAAACTCATGAGCTGCGTAACCTCAATAAATGAGTTTCTCCAGCCCCCTTTTTGTTTTCCAAACCACATGTGTTTCTGGTTGATGTGTGGAAACAGGAACTTTTTAAGGGTGTCTGCTGATTCTGTTGGAATGCTTTTTTTCTTCTTCTGCTGCCTTTCATTTAATTTATGATTTGTATTGTAATTATATATAGAATAATTTTTTTAAAAGAAATGTATGAACTTTTTATTTGAAGAAATGAATACTTTTGAAGGATTTTTTGTATTAGAAGAGCTTATAATGACAAATGATCTTATCTTTTAGAGTTAAAATGTTAAGTAATTTATAAGAGGTGAGTAAAACTCATATGTCACTTTAAACTCATGAACCAGTGGACAGATTTCAATGAAACTCTAAAAAATGAAACACTGAATGTGCATCATCTACAACTATCTATCTTTTGGCGTTGAGCTGATTCAAGATGGCTGCCACAGCTAATAAAACTGACACACGTAGTTAATTTTACAATTACTGACCTAAGATTTGGTGTTGTAGTAAATGAAGGTCATACCCAACACATATTCTAAGAGCTACAAAATTGCACAAAATCTTAGCTTAAAACTTTGTGAGTTGATGCTAATGACAGCTAATCAACCTTAGCCAACACAAAACAGGACATAATTCATGCAATTTTACAGATATTGAGCTAAAACTTGGTGTGACGGTAGAGGAAGGACATAAACAATTACATATCAGATTGCACAAGATCTTAGCTGAAAACCTTGGCGCTAACTGTTAGCATCAACCTTGACTGTGTATTAGCTAAATATCTAAGACTGGATGAATTGCAACAAAACTCTCAAAGTAATCACTGGATGTACATCTACATCTGACTGTTTTTAGGCCATTCAAGATGGCCGACATAGCTAATCCGCCTCAGCCGTCACAAACCTGGCTCTAAGTCAGGCAGTTTTATGGATTTTGAGATTACATTTGGTGTGGCTGAACTATAAGAGCTGATAGATTGATCAATATTTTTGTGTAAAACTTTGACACACAAAGTAGTGTGCAATTTGCATTCCTCTAATGAATGCTAGGTTTTTAATTTATTATGTGATAAAAGCAAAGCAAAATTATTAATTTTCTTAGTTTTTTTCCCCACCTACAGCTAACATCCTCACAAACAGGTTTGCTGTGTCTGGCTGCTGATTTTCAAACTCCATGTCGAGCCTAAACAACATGTTGTGTTTGGAGAACTTCTCCGTCTAACGGTGCTTTTATATGAAAATATGTTATGGTGTTTGGCCGGCCACAGCCATTTAAAAACACCAACCCAGCGTGAGCGCTGAGTGGAAGCTCAAGGCAGAGCAGCTTGAAGTTGATCTACATGCAGTTTATTGTGTTTTACAGAGACGACTTTGAGACTTATTTTACTGGTTTAAAGCACCGGGAGTGAGTCTGGATGTTTTTCAGCTGCCGACCAAAAATAATGACTTCAGCTTCACCTAATAACTGGTGTCTAAAACCATTAGTTTTCCAAGAACTTTTAAGTTAAGCTACAATGACTTGCAATGCTTTTAGTCATGACCTGAACTGGACACATCCTGATTGAAAACCCACCAATAATAGATGTATCCGTTCACACACTAAAACATTAAAATACAGAGCCTATAAAAAGTATTCACCTCCTTGGATAGTGCTGTCATAGATTGATTATAGTCAATATAAATTAGCCTTCTTTATAATATATTAAAATATATATATATATATATATATGTATATGTGTGTATATATATATATGTATATATGTGTATATATATATATATATTTAAAGGGAAGTCAAATCTCTACAGAGAAATACCAGTTTAATTAAACAATTAAATGTGACCCATCACATTAAACCAAGGATTAAGTCCCAGAAATAGGCATCACTGTTTCTTTTTGTCAAAATATAACGAATAAAAACATGATGGTGAACAGAAAAGCTTTACATTTTTGTCATTTTTCCTGCGAACTAACAAAGCTTTTTTTATTCCCCTTTCTGCAGGAAAATCTTAAAATCCAAGAAATATAATCAACGGGTTATCCTGATCAGGAAAACAAATCAAGCCGTATTTCTAGAATCACTCATATCAGGATGATCCAGTTATACAAATGTACCAAATTTAACTAATCATCAGTTTGGGGATCATGTATATCATGTAAAATAATTAACTGTATCATAACCAAGAAAAAAGCTCCTGCTCCAAAAATAAACACCTTCAAGCTCAACTTAAATCTGCAGTTGCTCACCTCGATGAGACAAATCTTGTTTTGTTTTATGGTCAAACATGAAAAATATCAACCATAACAAGAAGAGTGGAAACTGCCAGACTGAAGAACATGCTACCAGTGGTCAAGCATGGTGGTGGTAGAATTATGCTGTGGTACTGATGCACTGCATAAAACAAATCTGTTTTCTGATTGGATGACGCAGGCTGTTGATCTCCAGCCAGGTTTTTGCCAAGAAACCAACCAGGTGGAATAATTAAACCTCAGCCAGAAATATGACAGAAGCTTGTTGATGGATACAAAAATCATGTGGTGAAGGTGTAACTTGTTAAAACATTTCATTTCTCTAGTTTCTCGTAGATGTTCTTAGATCTAAGCTAAAATTCAGAGGTGATCAGGCTTTTGCAGGTTTCGACCCAAATCTGTGAAATAGTTAACTTTTTTCTTATTATTAGGACCTATTAGGTCCTTTTTTTAAATTCTGGCAGAGTTTGAGCTGATGTTTTATGTTCTATTTTTGTGTTTTAAATTTGTCTTTTTCAACATTTCTATGTTTGTTGTTTTATCTGTTCATTTAACTGAATTGTGAATCACTTTGGTCATATTTTGTTGTTTCATGTGCTACATAAATAAATTTAAATGGACATTAATCAAATTTCTGTGTCCAAACCCATCTTTGAGCTTGTATGTATAATTTTTTAGCCACATGGGTAAAAAAATCAAATCAAATCCTCGTAAATTCAGACTTGTGTGGCCAATTTAAATATGTTGCATTATCTAAACAAAAATTTAGAGTTTAACTGAAATATACTGAACCATTATTTCACGTTTAGTCAGTCGTACATGTAGTACTTTTCAGTGTTTATAAGAGGATGTGTTAAAACACTGTTTCTATGCAGGAAATACCAGGTAGAGCCCAGTTATTGTTTGTTAGCGGTGCTCATTCGTAGCATTGATATGAGGAATGTGATGTTTTGTATTTAGTCAAAGTTATTTACAGCTGGCCCTTTGAGGGTCACTCTAATGCCCATGTGGTCCTCAGTAAACATAAGTTTGACACACCTGACCTGCTGAAAACTTGTTCAGTTTTTCTCCTCTTGAGACTGACAGAAATTGAAGCGCTGCGAGGTGACATCGCTCTGCAGGAAAACATTAAAAAACACCAGAAACTTTATTAACCTGCCAGTAAGAGGCCGGAGTTCTGCTCACTGCAATAAAATAACAAATGACCTTTGAACTGTAAGCTAACGGAGCTTCTGCCAACACTCTTTACAAATCTGTGTCCTGCAGTTACCACACAGCTCCCTCAGGGGAAAATCATTTCCAAAAGTCGGCCTTGATTTTGACTTTTTAAAACATCTTTTTTTTTTTTTACTTAATTGCCAAAACATTTTGGACCTTAGTTGTTAGCAGTTCCCACTGAGCCGTAATTATACCTATAAAGTGTGCAAGATTACAAACAAAAAGCAAATTATAGAGAAACTCGTAAACTGAAAGCAGATGTTTAACACAAGGTTTGCTTTCTCCCAGTTGGTGGTGCGTTCAAGGTCCGCCGAACCTACTTAATAATACCTTCTTGTGAAATAGGAGTTTTCATTTGCTTTTAAATCAAGATGAGCATCTTTTATTTTAAGACATTTCTGATTCCAGCCCAACACCTCTTAAATCTTTTTTTGCTATTTTAATAATTTGGAACAGATTGTAATTATGAGCTAACCATTAGAACTGGATCACTGGAGGTCACCAGGAAAATGAAAAACATAAATCAAGTCCTAAATTTATTAAACAATAACTGTTTGACCAGAAAAATAATTTACAATCAAACTTTTAACCAGTTTTACAATTCTTCAACCATCTGAAACCCATAATGTCATATTTTGTGACGTTTGGACCTCAAAAACTGCATCACATCTAACGTGTCAAACTCAAGAACCGCGGGCCAAATGTGGCCCATACCAGCATTTCATTTGGCCTGCGAGAGCTTCAGATATTAATGTCTAAAAATAAAGCCAGCACTGATCATAAACTACAATAATGCATGTTAAACATTTTACCTACAAAATGAAGGTATCGTACCACTAGGTGGAGCTGCACAGGGTTCAAAAGTAGCTAGGATTGCAAAATTTGCCATGTAAAATCTCCATTTTGCTATGGCCTAGTTGTAATGGGAAGTGGGAATTTCCCACTTACAATTGTAAATAGAGAGTTTCTAAGAGGTCAAGTTAAAACACTGTTTGTATGCAGGAAATACCACATAGAGCTCGGTTATTGTTTGTTAGCGGTGCTCAGCTGTAGCAATGAGACAAGGAACATGATGTTTTGTGTTTAGTTGAAGTTAATTACAGCTGGTCCTTCGGGAGCCCTCAGTGAAAATAATTTAATACCGCTGATGTATAAGTTCAAAAAAACAGGCGCGCCTTTGTCAAAAAAAAAAAAAGAAAACATTTAAGGTGATCCCTTTCTGCAAAGACAGGTGTGTTTAATTAGTTTGACCTTATTTTCAAAACTGTCCATGCAAAATGAGTCTTTTAAACAAAACCTTAAAGTAAACACACACACACACACACACACACACTGCCTGAACGCTGACAACATCCAGATGGCACAGGGAGGCAGCAGCGTGGATTTATGAGTGTGTGTGTGTGTGTGTGTGTGTGTGTATCTGATTCTGCTTGTGCCATTACGCTGAATGTGACATCAGATGATGTGTGTGTCTACAGAGCACAGGCGAGCGTGGATGTGGTGTGAGGTGATGTGTGTGTGTGTGTGTTTTATTAATGTTCACATACCAGAGAGCAAAGTGTGTAGGGGTTGAGTCTGTGCTAGGTGGTGCATGGTTTGTGTCTGCAAACATCCTGCAGCTTCCAAACCTGTCTATATGTGAGAGTCTGCATCTTTTTCTCCATAAGTTTCTAAACTCTACTATTTTAAGTGCTTGTTTTCCTATTTATATTTATAAAAAAATATTCTGCATCTTACCTCCAGAAACACTGCATCCTGATGCTTTTTACTGTCCTTATTCACGGGGACTAGTTTTAATATTAATTTAAAAAAAAATATATATATATATATATATATACATACATTTTAACTCATATCATCAGCATTGTTTGTTTATCTGTTTATGAGGTGCCAATAATCCTAAATAGCTACGGGAAATTAAAAGCGGACATCAAGCAGGAGCTTGGACCTCAAGGATAAAAGTGTGGCCAAGGGGAGGGGCCATCAGTTTTTTAGAGGAGGCCATTTTCTCCCCCATCCTTAGTGGCACAACAAATTAACTGAATTAAACACACTGCATCTCTAGGTGGTGAGAGCGTCCAAAGTAATGACATATCAAAACACAAAAAAGTATATTTTTAGCTCAAACATGAGTATCATGGCTGGCCTAAATCAGGACTATTCAACTAATGGCCCGTGGACCACTTCTGGCCCGTGGGTGACTTCAATTTGGCCCGCCAATGAGCTCATTAAAATTTATAATTTTTTTTTCTTTAGACTTGAATGACAAATACTTCAGTCAGAGTGGCAATCCTGTTATATAATGGATCTTTGACAGGGCTACGCAACTCCTTCTACCTAACTTTATTTGATATAAAAATAGATTTTACATCTTGTGATAATGATGCATTATTCTGTTTTATTTTTAAAATCTAATTAGTTTAAAAATAGGTTTTAAATTGGGGTTAAAAAAAAGACTAAGTGTTGGAAGTGCTTGGCCCCTAAGCAATTTATTTGACTGGCCCTGGCCTAAATCATGTTTTGTTCATACTTCACTGCCTGTGTCACAGGTTCGGTTAACCCGTATCAAATGCTAGTGTTTTGTTTAACAAACAATAACTCTTCAAGAAGCAGACAAAATGTATGTAAGTATCAATATTATCAGTATTCAATATTCTTGTTTTTTTATTTTTTCCTTCTTCTTGTTGGTTGAAAGGCACTAAAATAGCAGGAAGTTAGTATTTGTCAGCTGATAAATTCACTTTAAAATAAAAAGTCATATTTTCTTTTTAATCCAGTCTGAATTGTAAACGATAAGCTTCAGGTCATGTTAAACAAAAAGAATGATTAATTTTTTTCCTTATTGAGTAATAAAAATGGTGTGCCACTCTACTTTTATAGGCACCAGATAAATGATACAACTGCATGCCATATTAAACCCTGTCTTCCTCTGTTGCTGCTGTTTGAGGCTGCAGAGCTTGTTCCCCCACACCTGATCTGAGTCAAACAAGTCTTCACGCATATGAGTGTCTTTTTGGAATTTGACGTTTTTTGTGCTTAAAGTTATATTTTCCTCTGTTTCTTTTCTGTTGTGAATGATAACGAAACCCAGTTAATTAAAAATTGTATAACTACACATTAACTACATGTTTTTCTAACTTGGAACATCAAAATTATCATAAAACTAAACTTAACGTCTGAGAACAAATGAAAAAAATGGCTGCTTCCTTTGAGAAAGAAGGGTTAGGAAGTAACAGTTACATTTGGACATGACCACATTGTGATGGCACACAGAACAGGTGCGAAACCAGATGGTAAAGCTGAGGATGGGTTAAGTTTTTTTAAAAATTCAGTTCATAAAAAACCCTTTAAAAAACAAAAAGCTCAATTTTCCTTTTATTGAAAACCAAAACAGCTGAAAGTGTTTATTTTGCAACTCAAACGGTGTCAAAGTTGAGACAAGTTGGTGTTGGAACATTTCTTGTAAATGCATTGCAATAAAAAAGTCCTACATGCAAGTTGGAACACAGTGTGGAAAAAAAACAAAAACAAAAAAGTTAAACAGCCAACAACTCAAACAAGTCTTTAAAGCAGTGTCGTCCGGGATTGTGCAACCGGCCATGTTTGCACACGCACTGCATCTGAAAATACTCCTCAGGTTCTCGCGTGTTTTCGTTTGGTTGCTTCCTTAAAGTCAAACACAAGGCAGCTTCACAGGTTAGGCAGGAAAGGCAACATAGATAGAACTGTTTATGTGAGAAGGTAAAAGGAGAAGACCGGTCGGGCTACATGCCAGCCTTGGTCCATCTTCTAATCTTTCTCTGCTGGGCTCATTTCTGAAAGGCATTTACAAGATTCCTCCCTCCTCTTTTTTTACTCCTTTCTTTGCAGACTCTTCAAAAGGTTATCGCTTTATTTTGATTGTTTTCAGTATCCAAACAGGGGCAGCCCTTACCCGCCGCTATAAAATCCACAGTTGTAGTGCTGCGAGAAGATGGTCTACAGATAAGACCGAGTGGTTTCGAGTCCAGTCAAAGGAAAATATGCAAGAAGTAGTTTTCAAAAAATTACCACAGGTCTTAAGTCTATTCTAAAGCCTACGTATGTACAGCACTCTCATGGCACGCATAGAAAAGGTACAGTCAACAACAACAACAAAAAAACATTTGCTTTGGTTTGAACATTTTCTTCAATGACAGTCCTTCTTACATCTTTGATGCAGAAGACTGGTGTACATTCTTTGGTTCGGATATCCAAGCGTCCGATTGCTTCTCACTGAAAAATAGGGGTAACTAGAAAAGATGCGAGAAAAGAGTTATTTGTAGAAAACGGGACTTTCAAATTTTTTGTTGTGACCCTTGTCTAAGGTAGAATCCAAACAGAAAATTCCCTCAACTCAAGTTCTCACATTTTACGATTGCACGTTTCTGGAAAATCTCAACGGTTTGTTGTTTTCTTTTAATAGAAAGTAGAAAAGACGAATCTATTTTTGTTTCCTTTCATTCCATCGCTCAGGGTGTTTAGTCCGTCCTTCTTCAGTGTATCTGTCCAGGCACACGACGAGGATCTACGATCCAGGAGAACACTTCTTAGAATCAATGCATGTCCAAAAGGCACCACACCCGCAGTCCCCTCCATTGTCTCCCACTGCGTGGTTTTACAGATCCAGACGGAAGGCGCCAAAGTAACTGGAGGAGTCGTCTGCGTTGACCATCGTGGGAGACGAGACGGAGACGAAGAGCTCGTCGCCGGCCCTAAGTTCGAACAGTCCTCCCTGGTAAACGGAGTGCAGGGCGTATTCGGCGTCCGGAGCCCAGCACTTGGTGCCCACACCTTTCAGAAGCTGGAAGAACCGAACGGAAAGTCAAACAAATTAATGTGAGGCGGTTACATAGTGGTTCCTATCATACTGATTTGGGTAAAACGGTGATGTACCTGTATGGGGCTTGGATAGGATGTTTTCTTGTAGACGCACTGCACCAGCTGGTGGCTGACGCTGCGCTGGTCCCCGTCACTTGTTGCTGGGGACGGATACCGAAAATACACCTGGAAGAAGTCCAGATCAGAGGAGGATTAGGGGGGTTGAATGTCTGTCAGTTCTTTTTAGCATCCTCATTAAAAAAAAACGTGGGCCTTTAGAAGTGCTGGACCAGAAAACGTGGACAGAGCTGTGTTTCCATTGACCATAAAAATGCGCAAATTAGAATTTCAAAAATAAATTTGCTCAATGGAAACATGTCAATTTCGAAAAAACGTATGTTTTTCGACAAAATGGTTTTGCGCTGGGATGAGGTGGTTTTTCGCCCGTATTAAAATTGGTGTATTTCGCAAAACTGCAATGAAACACTTTTTTCGCATCACGGGAGTCACCTGATCAAGAACCGGCTGTTTCTACTGGCGAAACAGACAACAACAGGAAGTAGAAATAGTAATAAATTCACCGAAGTTGTAAAAGAAAGTAGTAAACTCACCGACTACAATTTTCCAAAAACGCCACATACGTATCCGCTCCCAAGTTTAACGGGCTTGTCGCTCGAAAGCCTCGATAAGACGCCAACGTTGATTGCTAGTTTCGTGGTAGCAACATGCATGATTGTATACATCCACTGCCGCCATGTTTCTAATGACTTATCGCGAGAACAAGCGTATTCACGCGTGACTTTAAAAGCATTTTTTACTTAATGGAAACACCGCAATTGCGAAACTATGGTTTCTCAACATTAACAGAATATCGACAAAGTTTTGCGCACATTTGTAATGGTAACACAAAATTGATTCTGAAATTAGAAGGTTCCGTCTAGATGTGCTTACAGTTTGACAAACATCAGATTCAAGCATTTGGGACAAACTTATCTAAAACTATTCAGGCTGTATCTTTGAAACTAAACTGCGCAGATTGGTCACCTGGGAGTACAGGTAGTAGCGCCCGTCCTGCGGCACTCGCAGCTTCCCGTTGCTCAGGCTCATGTTGTGAAGGTGAGCGCCGAAGCTCTGGTTGGCCCATGAGCGGACCACGTGACGACAGGACTGGTGGAGATCCGGCGAGGTAATGTGGGAATATGGTGAGACCCCTGATGAGGAGAAGAGTGATAAAATATATAGGAAACTGCAGGCTGAGCAAAAGAAAAGACATCATACAGAAGTGATGAGAATATGAACCCCAGGAAGAAGTCTTCACTATGCTGATACTAATTGGGATCCCTTTAATAAACAATTAAATCATGTCTAAAGGCTGTATCTCACTGGTCAACAGTCATGAGAGTTTTCAAAATGTCTCAAAACCTTTGCAAGGTTTCTTAGTGTTGAAATGTTTGAAAAATGTGTGGAACAGATTGATTGAATCCCATCTTGAATCCCTTTTAACCTTTCTGCTGGCCTTAGATCAAAATAACCCTTCAGCTTTAGCACTAAGACCTTGTAGGACATTTTGACCCAAGGACAGCTGGAGGGTATATTTAGTTTCTGTACGTTTGGTTACCCATAAAACCAAATTAAGACTTCAATAGAGACAGAAAAATTGCAATCAAGTTGAGACATAAGACTGTTCTCAGTTTAGGGGCTGCACCCTTTGCACATTTGTAGGCCGGTGCACCACAACAAAGGCTGTCCCAGTTCGTTAGATCCTCCTTGTGCAGCTGACAAACTAGGCCCTTAAAATCCCGAAAATGAAGGATCAGACTATCCTTTGCAGCCAATGATATCCTACAATTCACTGAACTGTCATCAAACTTTACTGACAAAAAAAAAGGTCATCACGGACCAAATAATTCACTGTTTAGCAACTCAGTTAATGAAATTTATGCTGCGATGTGATGTTAAATAACTAAGTAACAATACTGGCGTAAAAAAAGACATTTAGCATATTTTAAGTTCTAGGCATTTGTGGGTGACATTGAAGAAATTTATTGGAGTTCTGTTAGTCACTGATGTTTTTAAAAAAGCACTACATCTGGGTGATTATGAAATGTTTTTATAATCAATTTTGAATGATTACTTATTTTTATAATTAAATTGTGATAATGTTTAGGTAACCTCAAATGGGACGCAACAAATAGTATATTTCCTTTAGCTGGTAGGATAGTATGTCTAAGGGTTCCTGATCACATGGTAGAGAGAACACCCATTCGATGGGACCAGACCCGGAATAAAGTGTTTATAGATGACTTGATGTTTGGGATCGTGGCCATTCTGCAGAATAACTTACTTCTTACATTTAATATTCAAGTCTAAATCCTGTATTTGCTTCCATGTCCTCAACACATAGCGGAGTAAATGAACACAATATTTTTCAATGTGATATAAAAGAGAACGCTATGGTAGTGGGGTAGTGTGCGGCCACGCAAACGTACGCCATTTAAAGACTAGATGGACTCACTTAACAGCCGTTAGATTCAGCCTTCCAAGACTTCGAATGGTGTGTTCTATGTTGGCTGCTAAATTGTGACACAACCTAACGTGCAACAACAAACCCTGCAATAAAGTTGCTCCACTTTTGCATTTTAGAGAATAAAAGAGCAACAACACTCTTATGTAACGTAGCTATTGTTTCCTTCACAAACGCTGGATGAGAGTTAATTCAGAAACATCAGAGGCCAGTTGACAGAGTCGACACTTCCTCCTGGGAAGTCCAGGTTTAATGTGTGAGCCTCCTCCTTCATCTTATACACTTTCCCTCTTACACACACACACACGCTCATGAACACATGTTTTTGCCCTTTGTCGGCCGGGTGGAATTAACACCAGGCAACCTTTGCCAGAAAGTCAACACCCTTTGGCTCGCACGCCAGCTTCAGATGCAACACAAAAGTCTGGATAACACTCAGGCGAAAAAACACATTCCACCTCTGATTTAGTTGTATAACACAAAACGTTTTGTAGCAAGTTGTTAGGATTAATCTCCTTTGTACCATCAGGTAGACTCATTATCTCAGTCCTCGGGATGAAAGGAAAGAAGACCTCAACACACAGGAAGTACTTCTGATAGAAGCCGTTTCAAAGGGTCAAAGAGATCAGTCTTTCCTAAAACCCAAGTACTTTCTGTGACTCTAAAAGCTATCTCTTTGTAATTTGGATGAAAAGTACAACTCTAAGCACAAGTTCTTTAGTTTATTGAGTCATTGCTGATTTGAAGTTCCACCCAATGCACAGCAGAGGTGTTGTTCAAAGGATTATTTATCAGATGCTGAAACAACTGAGCAGCTCGGCTGTCTGACACCCTCCAAACAATCCCAGATGGTTCAACTTAAAAAGAAAGAGATTGGGTTGTGTTCTGCTGACATTAAGCTTGATAGAGCTTTATTGATATGTCTGCACAAAATGGGAAAAACTTAGGAGTAAACGGAGTGATTTAAGGGGTCCTGATGTACACAAATTGATAAAAAGAAGCAAATTAAGGAATACTTAATGTGGTCTATTTGAGTCAACTCAAACATCAGCTGTGTTTGCTTTTCAACATGTTTCTGTCACTATTTGCGTCTGTTTTGTACCAATAAGTACAACATTAATGGATCTAGACATCATTTCCCTCTCAGCTGTGACTTGTTATGGCTTCTTCCAAATTGAACCAACATGTTGCTGTTTTTATTCAATAAATTGGCACAATTTTAAATAAACAAGTGTTGGTAAAAAAAGAACTCGGATTAGCGTCTTTGACAATGCACTGAAATGCCATTATTACTATTCATCTGTTATTCTTTTGTTTCTGTCCCAATTTTCAACTCAACAATCTTCTAGTAGCTTTAAAACAAAAGAAAATGTGCATCAAAACATGCATCTCAGTCTGAAATGATGTGTATTAAGTTTTGGAAGTGGTACATTGTATGGTTTTGATTAAAATAACAAAAAAATGTTCCCGTAAAAAGGGGGATTCTATCAAAAATAACAAGAAAACTCAGCCTTCTTTGGAGCTCAGTATAAATATTTATTTCGTCATAGTTTACGGGGTGGAAGAAAGGTGGACATTACATGACTGAACTTTTTTTTTTTTTTACACATCACGGATCAGATTTTATAGTTTTTGGTTCAGCTCAGATTGCCATGATGTCAAACAGTGACTTTTTGAGCCGTTTTAACTTTCCCAAATTTTTTGCGAACTTTCCTTCCTGCCACAAATTTAACACTTCTCATTGAGTTTCTACATCAAAGCATTTTTGTCTGTTTTCACTCAGCGTTGCCTCTTGTCACTGCAGGACTCAAGGCTCGGTTTGTGTGTGTATTCTTGCGCTGTGTTCAATGCGTCAATTATAAACCTCCCTTTATGGTTTTCTCCCAATTTCTCCCAGAGTTTATATATTATATAATAGCAAAATGTGTTCATCCAAGTTCTGGCCCACACAATGCACTAACACTCTAACACTTAACCCAGATACCACAAAAATTAGTGGCCTAGATATGGTTTGCCAGACGTGGTCCATGGATGGGCCAGCACCATATAAACCATATGAGTGGGCCAGCTGTGGAACTGACAGATTTGGGCTGTACAGACCAAACTGCAAACGGACCAGTTGTGGCATTGATGGAATTGGGCTGTATAGACCAAACTACAAGTGGGCCAGTTGTGGCATTGATGGAATTGGGCCGTATAGACCAAACAACAAGTGGGCCAGTTGTGGCATTGATGGGTTTGGGCTGTACAGACCAAACTACAAGTGGGCCAGTTGTGGCATTGATGGGTTTGGGCCATACAGACCAAACTACAAGTGGGCCAGCTGTGGCACTGATGAATTCGGGTCGTACAGACCAAATTACAAGTGGGCCAGTTGTGGCATTGATGGGTTTGGGCTGTACAGACAAAATTACAAGTGGGCCAGTTGTGGCATTGATGGGTTTGGGCTGTACAGACCAAACCACAAGTGGTCCAGTTGCGGCATTGACAAATTTGGGCCACAAAAATCTAAATGTACACGTTACTATCAGACTCTTCTGCCACTTATGATACAAGAAATGTCTTAAAGCAACTTAATTAATTAAAGTAATTTTTGCACTATGACTGAAGTTTTACTTTTGACTTATTAAAAAGCATTTTTAGGAAAGGAGAGGCAGGTGTGTGTGTGTGTGTGTGTGTGGTTACCATAATGAGCCACTGGTAGCAACTTTAACATTTATTTTTTACCTTGTTATATTTTACACTTTGTATACAGTGCCAAATTACGTTTTAGAAAAATAAGTTATATTTATTATTATTCATTTGTCGGTAACCTTTGACTTTTCTTCAGAAATGTTCTAGTTTATGACACTAAGCACATGTAATAATAACTAAACTTAAAGGTATGTTGGTGAACTTCCTGTAACATTTGGAAATTAAATTTCATCTTCATTTTCCTGAAACTTGGTTTGCCTCACCTTGAGAGCTGGTGTCTCTGAGAGTCAGGTGGGCCGACGGCCTCTGGGCCGCAGAGCTCATGAACTTTGAGTTGTTGAAAGTGCGAGGCATCGTTCTCGCCTCTGAGGGAGAAAAAAGATCAGGGAAAAGTCAAAACTGAAGCTGAAAATGAAATGGTGCATTTGTCTGGAGAAGAAATATACTCACCGATGAAGGTTTGTTTGGAGATGATGTTCTCCGTCACCTGAAATGAGATGAAGGTCAGTGAAAATTTGACAAACAGGAAGGTCTCAATGCTCTAAACTTTCAACATTTAACACTTAGAGTAAAATCTATATTGTGCAGCCTTAAAAACCGACAGCTTTTAGACTTACATCTCTTTTTTTCTCTTTTAACATAGGAGCTGAAATTTTTAAACCAAACTGTCTGGCAGACAGAACTGACACTTTATTACAGAAACATATAATTTTTTTTCAGCTGTCACTTTGAGTGTTAAACTGTAATAGAACAAGGCAAGGCAGTTTTATTTGTATGGCACATTAAAGTGCTTAAAGCTTTACATAAACAATTTAAAACATTTGACCAAGTGAAAAATAACAAAAATTCTAATTAAAAAAAAACTTACTATGTTTTTATATTTCCTATTTTATCCATGTTTTCAATTGTTAGTTGAAATGTGCTATTACATAGTTTCATAATATTTGTGGCAACTTTTAGGGCTAGCGTTATACTCTCTGGCTCTTTAGGAGTGGAGGAGCTGACTGACTGCTGCCAACAACAGAAGCTAAATAACAACACAAAAATGAACTGCTGACATGAAAGTTTACATTTTAAGTCTTAATTATATAAATCACTATAGTGCTTTATATTTTCTTACACCCCTTGTAGATCTGTGTCATATTGATACTAGATGAATGTAGATGTTAAACAGGAGAGATTCTAGGACGGAACCTTGGGGAACGCCACATGTAAATTATTAGATTTATTGACAAATTGAAGCTTTTGTCTATTTGGTACAATTTGAGCCAGCAGTTCCAACCCAGTTTTCCAGTCTGTATAGTAAGTGTTGGGAGTGACTCTTCTCAGTTTCAGTCAATTTGTCATGTCTAAAGTCAATCATATTTTAACATAATGCAAACCTTTCTGTCTGAAACATTTCACAACACAAATCCTTTAAGTTCTGTCTCTATTTTTTCCTGCTTTTTGATTTATTTGCATGTGGATATGACTGTACTAGAGATGAACAGTGCTAATATGCGTAAATACAGGTGCAATATAGCTAATATACCATTTCACACCTTCTCCTCATTCTACCCTTATGTTTTGCAGAGTGCCAAGATTTTATGGCTGGCTGGATGGTTAGATTTGTCCGGGGCACATTTTGAACTTGTGGATGTCTTAGCATAAAAAAATAAAAATGAAATAAATTTACAAATGTAAGTATTTCACCTGTTAGAGATACTGTATCTGTTATGTTTTTACTAGCATTAAAAAATGGGTAAAATTTTTAATTTGATGTATTGCATTTGGGTATACCTATAAAAATACCTACAGAATATTTAATTGTCTTGCTCAACATAATTCTAGATTAAAGTATTCTCATGTTTTATGTCTGATAATAAATTTGTTGCAGGATTAACAGCTAGTTTTACACTCTGTCGGCACATTGACGTAGCGCCTGTTTACATAAAAGAAAGTGAAAACAAGTGACGGCGTATCGACTAGTGATGTGCAGATCGATACTGAAATATCGATACTACCGATACCAGAACTTTATGTTCTAGAATCGATACTAAA
>JAUBOC010000170.1:19076504-19096406 GCA_032275365.1 Anablepsoides cearensis | reverse complement strand
ATTAAATAAATTACTATGTCTTGTACAATTTATAAAGCGGTTATTTGAAAAACACTACATTTTAAGATTTACCAGACCCATTATGTGAGTTATCACAAAGTATCGGTATCGGATCAGTATCGCCGATACCGGCCACATTTTACTTGGTATCTGTATCGGAAAGAAAATTGGCAGTATCGAACATCACTAGTATCGACTTCTTGAAGGGGTGTCCCATATCACAGCAAATTATTTTAACCCCTGCTCGTTGTGGCTTCAGGGGTAACTCAGCTGGACCTTTGTGCTGACACATAACTCTTCTGACTCGCACAGCAACGGCAGCTCCACCTCGGCTCGGCTTTGCCGTTTATGTCTCCTTTACATCATCTCCCGTTGACTTGTTTTTGAAAAACGTTTTTACTGCCTTTCATTCTTTGCCTTTCTTTTTCGGTGCGGACAAAACCCTCTGTTCGTGTTCGCGCAGCCAGGCCTCGGAGCCCCTTGAGCGAGACCCCAAACCCCACCACCCGTTGTTCTAATCCTCGCTAATTAATTTGCTGCGAAGCCACAAAATCCTCCCCATGTTTCATTTCACCTCGCTTTTTTTTTTTTCAACTTGATGTGTTTTTCTTGGCAGCGGCTCAGTTTCTCCAGCGTTGCACACTCAACTCAACCTGCAAATTGGACATGATCACTCAGGGGGGCTTGGTGTGTGCGTGCCAATAAATGAACCCCCCTCAACTACCACCTCTAAAGTGTATACCTTATATTCTCTAAGGAGAACACAAAGCGCAAGTCCAGCTACATGTGGTGTGCCTGCCTAAACTTCTATAGGACCTGAAAGCAGAAAATTACTCACACAAACACACAAAGAACAAGGAAAATTGGCAACAGATTTTCTGCCGTGCATGTGGCTGCATCTGAGCAACAACAGAAAAGAAAGTGCAAAACGGAAATCTTTTCGAAGCACTACCTACTTTTACATTACAACTTCAACACGTCAATTGCTCTCAAGAAGAAAAAGCTCCCATAAAAAACTATCAGACGGAGTGAAATCAGCTGTAGTGGCCACACGCATAATTTATCATTACAAGTGGTGCCAGGCTTTTTGGGAGCCGCCAACTATTTCAAGTTGCGTGTCCGCGTCACGTAGCGTTCCAATCCTCCCGCAGTCTTTTCCCTATTCTTACTGTCTGCATCTGGTTTCGCGTGCGGACAGATATTATTATTATTATTATTAGAGATTTAGAGGCAAAAGTGTCAAACCCGCTTCAGATTAATTGCAGGCGTAAATTAAAAAAAAGGGACATAAATCTGAACATTTGGTGAGAAGATTGGGTTTGCTCTAGAGAAGTGATTTCCTGCAGATTCTTATGAAGGCGGAAGAGAAAAGAACACAAACATTGTTTTAATGAAATGTGGTTATAGCTTCTAAGAAATGTTTTTTTTTTCAAACTGTAATAATTTTTCACACTTCATACAAGCCCTTTATATGGTAAACACATCAGAAGAAAAATTGCCTCTGAAGGGAGGAAAATTAGATGTGGTATTCTAAAATCTGATCAAATCTTACTAATATATTGGAGTCCTGTCTCTACACCAGGGCTATTCAACTGGTAGGCCACAGGCCACATACTGTGGTGACTCCAGTCCAGCCCAGCAATGAGAAAATACATACATAAATAAAAAAAGCATTTTTTACTTGGTTTATTATAAAAAATATATTTTAAATTAATTGCAAATGTTAAATTTATGATTGGATGAATCAAAATAAAAAAAATTAAAAGGTAAAAAGTAACTAGAACGGGTGGGCAATCCTGGTCCTCGAGGGCTGCAGCCCTGCATGTTTCACTTTACACACCTGACAACGAATGGTTGAATATAACTGTTCTTAATTAACAATTAAGAACAGTTGGGGAAAGTGCATGACCAAAATGTCAAAATAAGCTCAAATTTTGATACCTTTTTGTGGATGCCAGCTGTAAATGGCTTCATAACTTTAATATCAGTTACCTGGGTTTAGTTAAGCAATCAGTTTTTAACGTTTTGGTACCAACAAAATAGATCTGAAGCAAAATATCTGGCAATTACGGTCAGATATTATATAGACATAGTCAAAGCTATGATATTTAGCATTAATCTTGCATTCTGACTTTGTGTCCAGGAGAAATTTAGTAAGAAATGTTTTTTTTTAATACCTGGAAGGGGTGTAATTTAATGAGGTACCATCAAAATTGCTGGTACTTTTTATGCAGATAAGCATGGTATTTCTCTTGGACTATTATCAGGCTTCTGCAGAACTTCGAATTCAATGATGAATCAGGTGTGTTGGAGAAGAGAAAAAGGTAAAACATGCAGGACTGCGGCCCTCGAGAACCAGGATTGCCCACCCCTGAACTAGAACATAGTGTAAGAGAGCATCTCCAGTTCAGTTGATTAAGCACATCCTTATTCCCCACTCTGGAGTAAAACCTTTTGAGTTTCCTCCCTTAATGAGCATCTGATAAACTATCATGATGGTTTACTATGAAAAAACAACACTTAACCCTTTTTTAAGAGCACCAATTTTGAGTCAAGTACGTTAGCATATAGCCTCTGATGTTACTACCCTCTAAGTTAAAACTTTGTTGCTTACGTGACCTTATTTGAGTGAAAGATAGATGGATTAACACTATGGTTGTGTGTTTGTGTAACAATGGGCTTTTAGGGCTGTCTGAAAACTAAAAGACTTTCCAGCTGTAATAATAACAACAATTAAGCCCTGAACTCTCCTCTTTAACCCTGTTTTAAAATAACAGACACATAAAAATAGCCCCATACTTTGTCTGGCCAAACTCAAAAAAAAAAGAAAAAAAAAAAGAAGGCATTTAAGAGACTGAGTGGAAAAATGTTGCTGTAAAGACGGATATAAAATAGCATATAAGGAGATTCTGAGTGAATCTCCAAAATGATCGCTTTAGCAGACGATACCATCATCTATTACTTACCATCTGTTTTTTTTAATTAAAAATTTAAAAAAGCTTAGAAATCACAACTTTGACTATCCAGTCACTGTAGATAACTTGGGTTTGACAAGACTTGTTTTTCACACTACAAAAATTTCGCAAACTTCCATAAACTAGTAGTGGAGGGAGGGATCGCAATTAAAGGAAGACACATAAAGAACGAATTGTGTCGGCTTGGATAGAGAAGGTGGGTAGCAATGTTACCACTTCAGTAGCTGTTGTGTGGTGTTCTCACAATCTTCGGCCCCGGTCAGTTCGTAATTTGTTTAACCTACGTATATTTCGTAAGCTTCCGTAAACTTCGTAAGTAGGGGTGGGGGGTGAAATCTGGCTTAAAGTGTCAACGCCCTCCTCCAAATCCTACCTAAAATCTTGCTTTCATGCTAGACCGGAGCCTCTCTTTTCCCCATCTTGGTATGAATGTTTGACTGATCAAGGTAACGTGGGGTTGAGGTCAACCTCTACACCTCTGAGCTGCAGTGAGGTAGTCACAAAGATCCAGTGTTTTTTTTTATTAAGGGTTATGCTAACACGGTGGCTCCACAATGTGATGACGGAATGACAGATGGTCTGTTCAGATTTAGAATTGGGCAGGGTTGATTGAAGATTTAGGAACAACCCGACGGTTATTAGGGAGCATCTCATGGCTTTGACAGTATCTTGGAGTTCTTTTGTGAAGGAGGCTAGCGACTCTTGCAGTACATTTTTCTTTCTCAAAACCCTCCACATATCCTCTACTAAGTAACCTCATACCTGCTTGGTAATACCAGCTCTTGATGGATGATACGTCTTGGTGAGGAGCTGTCTAAGGGATCAGAGATCATTTGTGTTCAGCTCAGGTTTCCACTTATTTCCATTAAAATTCCCCAGATTCCAAGTTTCACGTTAGAAAAGGTTTATATACCACAAACAGCTTCACTGAAGGTCCTTTCCAGCATCAGTTCTCAATTAGACTTGGCACTGATCAAGACTCTTGATTGTCCCTACAACTTGTCTTTAGTCTAATTATTCATGTCAATTCTAGTCAACTCATAGTACTTCTGTTTTTACGATGTTTTTATTAGTTTTCAAGCCTTGCAGGGTTGGTAGTGAAACCATCTGTTTTAAATTGGCTAAATAATGGTCTGCAACCTCTAGTATTGGAACGGCTCACCCCTGTTCTCTGAGACATATACGTAGATATATCTCTTCCTGAAGGACTGTGCGATGTCCTAATAAAAGGTCTTAGAGTTATCAACAGAGAAATAATACATTAGAGTCCCATCACCAGTTTTATTGATTTTTTATTTGTATAATTTCCTTTAAAAAAAGAAAATACTGTTAGTCTCAACTAGTCTACATTGGTAAACTTTTCAAACTAATGCAAAAGTCAAACAAATGGGGCCAAAAAAAAAAATCATATGCTTGAGGCTAAAAATACCAAAATTGGTGGGAAAATAGAGAAAAGTGGGGAGGAAGATATGACAGACAACTATGGGAACTGAGAGAAGTGGAACAAGGTAGAAAGGAAAAGCTGAGGAAGCACAGAGAGAGGAGTCAGATAGGAGAAATATGGGGGGAAAAAAACAGAACAGACAGGACTGAAAGAGGCCGATTGAGAGCGAAAAAGACGGGAAGTGAAAGATGGACAAGTATGCACATGAAGGAACTTTTCTTCTGCAGATTAGCAGTAGCTGCAACCCAATACTTTAATTTGCTGCTTGACCTCAACAGGCCTGAACTGGAATGTGTGTGTGTACATGTGTGTGTGTGTTTGTCAGTGTGTGTGTGTGTGAGCAGTCCGACGTTCTTTGAGCTTCCAGGACAAGCTCTTATCAGGCCTAATCTGCTCTAAGAGACTACTCATTCCTCAGTGTCTGAGTGTCGTCCAACTCCGGTTCAGACAAAAGAAAGAAAGCTAAACCAATATTTGTATGTTGGTGTATCTAAATGAAACTATGTCCAAGATCAGTACAGATGGGTTTGTAGCTGTGTGAGATAAAGTTGCTGCTTTGAACAGTAGTTTACTTCCTCCTATTAAGGGCGGTGTTGTTCTCAGAAACTTGCTCAGAGCAATAACACCTTATGTGTTATGAAAGAGTGGTCTTGAAGGGTTTCATGCATATTTGCCTTAATATAAACCAAATAAATAATTTACCAAACACAAATTTCCTGACTTTTTGTGCTTAAGTTAATATAAATACTTGACTCTTGAATTTTTTTTAAATCGACGTTGAAAGACTGCAGCAATCCACTTTGGTCTGGTTAGCTATTAGCTCTACAATGTGGCCAGAATGAAATTTTATTTATTTTAAAATTCAGCTCATTCACACAACTAACGACACAAAAATAGTAAATGGTATGAAATCAATGTATAAAATTATTTGAAATTTCAGGTTATTTTCCCACAAAACCTAATTTCAGCAGATCTGAACTATTGTCATCAAGAAACAACCAACCAAAAAAATAAAAATAAACAGAAAAAATCCCATGTGGCTGACAGGTGTGGGCCAGACCCGGTGCCAGGCTGGCACTGGCATGGCAAGTGGTTTGATAACACACATGTGGGCCAGGTCCGGCAATAACGGCACTTTTTTAAGATGGCATGCCACAACTGGCCCAGTTGTGCTTTATGTGGTGTTGGCCCATGGAAGGACCACCTCTGGCAAACCACATCTGGGCCAAAGGGATGTAAATCATTGCGGTATCTGAGTGTTGTTGCGATGTGTGGGCCAGAACTGGGCCAGACCAATTTTACTCTGTGGCATACTTATTTTGACTGCTGGGTACATGAGCGCTCACACTTCACTCAGACGTTTCCACGTAATTACAGGCTATTTATGGATCAGAGCTGACTTCCAAAGTATTCATGATGTCAAAACAAAAAATGCTCTGAGGCCATTTAAAAAAAAAAAAACATTTTCTTTTGACATGGAGGGGAATTGAAACTCTGTCATTATATTATGTTATGGAATTCCTCCAGTGTTCCAACATAAATCTGGTATTTGAGATGCAACTACTCTGCTGGCTGGAGGGGGAATACTTAACAATACTGTTGTGTGCTTATTTAAAGCGACTCTGAAATGCATTCTGCCAAATGTCTTAAATGAAAAATCCAATCTCTTCTCAAATCCAATAAGTCATACAGACTTTATACACAAACTGTAAGTGTGTGTTTGTGTGTGCGCAGTCATCTGACAGTGATTTAGTCCTTTACGACCATCGTGCTCAGGAGCATTTTAGCCAGGAAAGTCAGGTTTTACAGCAGGTAACGCACCATTGGCCCGCTCGATGCCAGTCGCTGATAACTGACCTGTTAAGTCAGACAACTTCCTGCCACACAAGCACTGGGCGCGCTCAAGGAAGTAGTTGAAAGTGCGCAAATACAAAAAAAAAAAAAAGATCATTTAAAGGGTTGTTTTTGCCAGATAATTAACTTTGTTTGCTTCCCCTGTTGATGGTTTTACACACGGTTTCACGACCAATAACACAAACAGGGTATTTTATTATTATCAGTTCAGGCTTAAAACACCATCAATATTTCTATGTTGGAGGTTTTTCTGACTATAGCCTCTTTACTCCATTCGTTCGTTCTCTCCTCTTTCTTTTCAAGCTTCTCTTTCTTTATATTTGACAGCTTTAATCTTTTAAAACATGACTTCAGCTTCGAAAGAAAGAAAGAGCATTAAACAGGTTGAAGTTCAAGCCTTCTGATCCTTTGGAATCTCAGTGTTTTTAGTTTCATTTCTCGTGAGCAAACAACCGTCCGGTATCTGTCTTGTAAAAAATTATCTCTTTTTATTATCTACCTTTTCGAATATTGTAAAAATATATATATATATTTTACTATTGTATTTGCAAAAAATGTTTGATTTGAAGTAAATGGCAGCAAAATATTTCCTTTCTAAAAAATAAAAAAAGACAATGGATCCTGGAAATCACAAAAAAAAATATTTAAGAAGTGGTAAAGCACAAAAACAACCTTCGAGGTTCCTGCCTCAGCAGTTTTCTCTGCATGTAAACACAAAGGGCCGACATGTCTACATCTCCTATCATGGTTCCAGTGGTTTTATAGTTTCAATCAGGACTTTGGCCTTGCCCGTTGGTCAATAAGGGAGTGACTTTTGAGACAAAACAAAAAGCTTTTTTTCAATCCTCGTGCAGAAAAACAGCCACAGACCTCTGGGTGTGCATCCCAGACTGCCCTGTAAACACGCAACACGTGACACTCAAGAACGTGGACCGAAAAAATACATAGAGCATTACCAGGCATTTAAAAAAGTATTTTTTAAATGTAAAGGCATAAACTGAACATTAAACATACTTAAATTAATGCAAAGGTTGAATAAAATGTGACTAAATAAACCATAAACTGGTCACTTAATTTTACACATCTAATCAGTAAACAAAGGTTTGGATGCAGGTTGTTCCCCAATAATGGTATGGGAAACACTCCATTATGTAAAAGAAATATTATTATTTACCTTTTGAATTTGTTTATTTTGCTGCATTGAATCATACATTTTTAACATATTTAACATGAACTTGTTTTATTTGATTTAAAATGTATTTTTATATTAAATGACGTAAAGAAAAATAACTTTTTTTAGATAAAGAATTCCGTTGCCCTGGTCTACCATGTGTTTGCCTGATTATAGTATATACACTTTGCATCAGGTAAGGAGAAAAATAAAAAATGTAATCTGAAATTCTGAGCAAAACAAAGGGTTTCTGTTGATTAAACAAAGAAGAATTAGGAGATGCTTAGGGGTGCAACGATACAGAAAATTCATGGTTTGGTTCGATACTTTAATCTTAATCAATATTTTTTTGATACAAAAAAGAGAAATTTCCATGCCCTTTTTAACTTGCAATTTATTGAAATGAATAATAAACATTTGTTTAATTTCAAAAGTCCAGTTTTTAAATTAAATGTTGCTAAAACAGCAAGTTTCTCAGTGGATCTGCGCTCGAAAATGCATCCTAGGTGGAGTAGTTGAACACAGATCCACTGATCCTTCAACACAGAGCATCTTCAGAAGACAAGTTGATAAAATACATTTAAAAAATAAAAAAGTGTGTATTGAACCTAAAGCACTGTGTTGAACAGATACAGTTCGATACATTCAATACAGGTACATGTATTGTTGCACCCCTAATATATATATTTATAGTATGCTTGTTCTATATATGTGTATCTTACTTTCAAAAAGGTCCTTAAGCTTTACATTGCTGCTATTCTCCCTATCAAAATTGATCAGAAACACTTATTTAATCTCTTTTTTCCTTAATCTCTGATATCTTTAAAGACCCCAGCAGTCTACACTCATTAGTAATTTGACTAGATAAATCAGCGCGACCCAAATTTTTTAGGGCCTGCCAAAGAGCAACACAAAAGTGTGTTTAAATATTTTACAGTAATGGTCAGACTCCTCTAAAATTTGATGAATGAAACTATTTCTTCAAGCTGAAAGCTCTTAGTTTTTGTTGTTTGTTTAAACTACAATAGAATATAAACAGATTTAGCAGCTGATTGTTGTCCAACAGGTCAAGCCCATTCGCCGCGTCAAAACAAGCACTTGTGGTTCGCAGTGACTCATCATTTAAAATCTGTTTTCTTTGAAAACACTAAGAGGCGTTTCAAAGAAAATCAAAGCTGTTCAGCTTCTCTGAGGTTGGAAGGTGGTGAACCTTAAACTCGTCCTGTCTAACCTCTTTAAATGGTCAAATTTATCAACTAGTGATTTCTGCTTATAGCGGGAGGACTTCATTCGGCTGTTATCTTACTGTTGCTTTTAGGTTGATTTTTCTTTCTTTCTTTTACTTTTTGCTGACGCCAAAAATAATCCCCTCTTGCAGCAGTACGAGATGTCTGAGCACATTTAGGAAAAACCTATAAATATGAAAAAAAAGATAAAAGACAGAGCCAGGAGAAACTAGCATGCAAGAGTTGTAAAAAGCTTAAAGGTCCTCTTGTGGTTGTTTGGGTCAAGGGAAACTTAAGACAACAACAAAAACCAATTTAAGACGTCATCTTAAGTCTATAAAATGCCACCACTGCTTTTTTTAAAACACATCTTCGAGACCGCTCATCCCCACAGACACATTGTTCGATTTTTGACCAAAGCTTCAAGTCTAGGATAGAAACTGGAGCAGCTGTGACGCAACAACAGTGTTTGGACTGTAAATGTTCCATGAACAAATATGTAGATGCCGGGGGCTCGCACAGCATTTCCCAGATGTTTTGCATCCTTTTACGGCTTTATTAGTGGAACATCAACATACCCGAAAAACTTGCCTTATGTTCACCTGGTTATTTTGAGCATCACGGTCTACATGATGAAGGAGGTTACAGATCAGTGGGGGAAAAAAAGAAAGAAAAGTTTCAAAGTTAATTTGAAAATGTGACAAAAAGCAATAAATCTCAAGTATTTCTGCCTCATTTCTGGTGGAAGAAAAGCAGCAACTCAGTATTTTGTTGCCACTTTTAAGGGACCAGAATCAGTCAATCAGGTATGCATCTTCCATAGCCCAACGAGACGCACGGTGCAGAGCTCCAGGGAAACCCCTCCTTGCTGCTGTTCTTCCCGCTGGACTTTTCCAGTCAGACAGAAAAGGATTAGGTTTAGATATCAGATATCTGCCTTTACTTTGGCCACAAATCTGTCATGGTAAAAGCACCATACTTTTCCGACAGACAGATTCCTCCGTACACAACGTCTGTGTTATCTCCATCCGTGAGTTTTTGTTTTGTTTTTGACTTAATCTTTATAAGTGCTTGCAGGTGCAACAGTCAGCTTCTGGACGCAGAGTAGTTGAAGCAGAATTCTGCCAGTGATGTCTAAGCACTTTGTAAGAAAAATGCCCACAAACTTCTGATCAATCACACGATAATTTAGCATGCAGATGGTTGTGATTTGGCCTGGGCCTTGTGACTAGAAAGGGCAGGCAACACGAGGTTAAGAACATAATGACTATGTCACTAAAAGAGTATTTCACAGGTTTGGATGGGCCATACAGAGGCAACAATGGCTATCTGTGGATAAAGATAGGCGGGAAATCTGAAATGTTGGGTGGAGAGGTGTGATCATAGTTGACTCAAAGCTAAACTTAATGCAGCACAAATTAAAGCCAAACTGACTGTTTTATTAGGAGTTATAAAGTATCTTCACATTGTGCAGCACATTTACCTCATTAAACCGTTGTTCATCAATGGGAATAAATGTGCTTTTGGGGAAATTCCCCACAGATAAGTCTGGAAAAAGAGCATTTGGTACATTTGTTGTGACACAAAAGAAGGCTGCTGTTTGTGTGTTTTAAAGCTAATGAAACGGAAAACTCGACTATCAGAGTGAAGGAGTTGGGAGGTTCAGAAAAGATGGAGGGTTGTCAGAGGGTGGCTGGACAGGAACTTGGCCCGAGGAATGAACAGAGCGTAAAGGAGGGTGGTCGACGCCAGACACAGAAGTCCTTTTGTGTTTGTCTATCAGCTGGAAATCACTAACAGCACCACAGCCCACCACACCACCCTGAATGTGTGTGTGTGTGTATAAACAGCACGTCAGTGACTGACATTTGCTTTTCAATAGCCGACCCTAGCACAGAATAAGATAAGGACGTGTTGCTCAGTTGCCAACTTGTTTCTATGGCATGAAACAAAACCCAGACAAAACCCATCTAGAAGAAAGAAAAACACTTTGCTACGATTACGTCATACTGTCCCACTTTCCCCATCATCCAAATTAAAACTACATCTTCAGAGAGTTCATATATGAGACTTCTTGTCTTAAGATAAAAAAATATTAAAAATCTATTTTGTTTCTTACAGGACTGCCAAAGTCCAAAACACATCTTTGATTTAAATAAAATATACATCAATTTATACTTCTAAATACATATTTCACACAGACAGTCCCATTTAGACTATATCTACGATGTTCTAATGTTTGTACGGATCATCCACCTGTAAAGTTTTTTATGTAGAAATCTATTTTTTATTAACAATTTTCAAAGTGGCGTATCTGTAAGATAAAAATGCTGCAAAAACATTAATAATTAAATAATACAAAGTTAAATTTTAGAGTCTGAAGTCTCGGTAGGTTGGAGGCAAGGTTGCGCGAGGAGATGTAGTCTCTGAGCCTCTGCTTTGAAAGAGCCGCCTGTGTCTCCACGCTGTCTCCTCTGTGCGCAAAAAACTGTGCTATCTTTTTACGCAAGTTTTATTGGACTATCTTTCTAAGTTTTGCTGGAACAGTTTCCAATGATGGCTGTATTTTCTAACAGCCTCAGCCAGCTGCTCCTCTAACCAGAGCCGTGTAGTTCACCTGCTCACAAAGTTTGGACCAATCACACAATCCTAGACGCATGCCCTGCCAGTGACCCAGACGTCACTAAAAGTTTATGCATCCACCTTGAGAGCTTCCATGAGGAGCAGAAAAGTGTTGAAATTTTCATTTTCAAGACTTTACTCTCATAAGCTGTAGTTAAACTCTGCAAAAGTCTGTATCAATAATTATGTTCTTCCAATCAGGTCCTCTAGAAAATGTCTAGAAATGTGAGCAATTCTGTGCAACTATCAACGAGTTAAAAGAGCATGGCTTATGACTGTTTTCTGTGTATTAAAGCCCGAAAATATTCATTAGCTCTGGGCCTTAGAGCGATACTGCTATTTGAAAAAGTACCTTACTGACACCGACTCTTACAGACTTTATTTTGTTTGTAGGCCTTATGGTGCATATAGTTCAGTTATAGCTGTTTAATCTAGCGAGACACTGACAACACCCTGATTCTTAATGAAAAGCTCTGACTGATGTTGGTTCTTGGATGAACTTTTGATGTCGTCAGACTTATTCAAAGGGTTCTTTCAGCATCAAAGTCTTGCCTACAGAGCTCACAAACTTTTCAAAGTCTGAAAGATGAAGAATTCCAAGTTTGATGACTGAATGTGAGTCATGTGTCTCTGACTTCTTTTTGAGTCTTATGAATTAAAACTGTTGTGTTTTTTGTAGTGCGGGACTTTTTGGAGTCATTTCCGCAAACCTGAACTTATTGCTTTTTTTTTTAAAAGCCCTTAAGCAACTGACTGCTGAAAGTCACTCTTAAAAACTTCTTTCAATTCAGTCAGTGGATCCAAAACAGTCAAGAACATAAAAAAGCACGAAGTCTACCCTATTTTGCACTACTTATAAAGACCCTAAACATCATACAGGACCCTGGAAGTTGAAGATAAATGGGACCAGCATTCCAGTGCAAGTTTTAAGGCCCATCATCTTAATGTAAACAAACAGAACTTAAAAAATCTACCTCATATAATTTTGTTCTTTGCACAGTGTAGCTGCCACCACCCTGCATGGAAAGGTGAATCAAAGAAAATGAATGGCCGGATAATTTGTTCAGGGCATGATTTTTATTGATTCACGTAGTTGCTATCTTACTGCTGTATTTCTCCATCTCCATTTTCTATAACTTTTCTGTTGTTGGGTCACAGAGGCAACAGGTCCAGGAGAGAAACCCAGACAACCCCTCTCCCCTGGGACACTTTCCAGCTCTGGGGGCCAGAGAGGATGCATAATCCCTCCAGAGAATCATGTGTCTTTCCAGGGTCTTCCTACCACTGGAGCTCTGGAACACCTCTAAAGGGAGGCGTCCAGGGGGCAAAATGTCCAAACCACCTCATCTGACCTTTCGATGAAGAAAAACAGTGAGTTTACTCAAAACAAAGCTCCTCACCCCATCTCTAAGGCAGACCACGGCCACTATATGAAGGAAGCTCTTTTCGGCTGCTTGTGTCTAGGATCTCATTCTTATAATCATGATCTCTCGTGACCCCAGGTGAGGGTTGGAATGTAGACGGACAAGTAAATCGAGAGTTTTGCCTTTCTACTCAGCTCTTTCTTCACTATGACTGACCAAAGCAACTCCCTCTGAGGATGAGGCCTCAATCCATCTACCGCTCCATCCTGCCATCAATCGTGGAACAAGACACCAAATACCTAAACTCTTCCCCATCTACCCCTTTCTGGCCTGGCCATGGCCTCACGTTTTACTGCTGTTTGGTAAATTATTTATTCTATGTATATATTTAGTTGTAATTAGTTCATTCTTGCTTAAAAAGAAGAGAAAACGACACCATGATTGTGTGAAGGAGAGTAGGCGGGACTTGAAAATCACATTGAGCTGACTTTGGTTCCAAAAATGTAACATTACAGTGTAAGGCTGATGATTCCTGATAGAGATATGAGGCCTGGTATAATTTACAGCTGACGGCTTAGATCGGCTAGTAGCTTTATTTTTTATTTAAAATGTCATTACTGTGGGTTTTCAAACACCAAGCTCTTTCATATTGTCACCTTCCTAAAACCAACGCCCAACTTATTTTTTCAGGTTTTTCCAGGAAACACAAAAAAAAAACGTAACCAAAATTAAAACATATGACACTTTTTAAAAAATGAGTCGGGCGATTGTTTTAGGGGGGTGACGATATGCAAACAGGATCAGACCTTTTTTTGTTTGGTTTGGTGATTAAATTACCCGCACTAAAGTGTGTCTGAACACATGACTTGAACTTCGCACATCAAAGAGCTTCTCTTGATTCCACCTCTGATTTATTACCAGTTATCTATCGCCGCACAGCGTGGAGCACCCACGCATCCAAGGGTTAAACCTGCAGCCTGTCTGTCCACGCCAGGACCAGAGATGCTAAGCCACCTGTTTTTCATCAGCAGTCCAAAGACAAATATTTTCTGCGACATCGCTGCTGGGAGATGGAGCAGATTTAGAGATACAAAGACCAACAGGAGACCTGATTCTTGATTAGAAATAACACAGCAGAACCGACGAGTTGCTTAACTTATTATATGTAGCGGAGTTGGAAGGAAGGATATCTGCTTGCAACTGTAGGTATATTAAGATATAGGCAGACATTTTTATTTTAAAAGCATTTTTTCACCTGATTTTATGGTTTTCAGAGGATTATTTCCATTAGAGTGCAACTGATACACAAACTTTATATTTGACAGTCATTTCTCCAACAAGCTGGTGGATAAAGAAGGCGGGAGACGGAGACGTTCTGGTTTCAAGGTCATGTGGAGAGCATAAACATATATTTTTTTAAACACCTTCTGCCATGAAAGATGAGCGATTGTGTAATCGTTTATCTTTGTGTCTTGGTTCATTTGCATGTTCCCGATTTTACAGATATTAGGCTAAAATTTGGTGTAGTGGTAGCTTCGAAAAATGACAAAGTTTTGTATGGAACATCTAATAGATTGACAGGAAACTTCCAAAATTCCCATTCAAGTATCAAATACATTTACTAAACAGTTTAACCAACGTTCTAAACATATTGATATGAAATTAAATTGTGCACATTATGGTAATGCTTTGCAGAAAGTCAGATAAAAGTTGCAACAAAAATTCAAAGTAAATGTCCTGCTTGGCTTAACCTTCAGACTTCTAACCCTGGCGTAACCCTGGCCTCCCTAAAGTGGAAGGTAAATTCCTTTCCTTTGCTCTGCTGAAGGTGGACCAGCGCAGGGGTGGAGGTCATGACCCTGTGGACTGAAAACACAGGAGGCACCCACATTCTTCCTCTAACAAAATAACTGCTGTTCAGCCAGGATGGCAGCAACATCATTTTACCCACCATTAAGACACAAGAAGAAAAAGAAACAAAGCAAACTTACCGCTATGTTAAAAAAAAAGTTATGTTGAGTCAGACTAAGATTAATGACAAGCTAAGCAGAAACTTGAGTGAGAAGTGGGATGTGTTCCTGCAGCAGCTACATTGACTTTAGCCTCTTTTGAGCACCGTCCATCACCTCAGCTGCCGTCTCAAAGTTGATGGTTTGGCAGCTTGTCTCAGCAGGTGCTGATATGTGCCGCTGTTCCAGGATTCAAAGACAGAAGGTCTACAACACATGAGCCCATCCGCTTAGTTGCACTCAAACCATCCTAAATCTCACTGGCTCCTCCTCAGATTTCCCCTCAGCCCTCCTGCTGTCTTCTACCCTTTAGTACCTCCTTGTAGCTGAGATTGAGTTGAATTCTCCACCTGTGGCGACCAATGAGACTAAACTAAAGATACGTGCAAGGGAGGTACTGAGGCTTCGGTCACACGGCAGGTCTTAATGCTCGATTCAGATTTTTTTTGAGTTGTTGTTTACAGTATAAGTTAAACGTGACCACTAACAGCCTAAAGCAAAACACAGTAACTTGTCAATATTTAACCTTAAATATCCACACATTAACATTAAATATGGTTAGAGCAGTCCTCCACGTGTCGAATTGTCCCTGGGCAAGACACCTCTGATGTGTGTTCCATCAGTGTATGAATGATGTCAATGGTAAACGTACTGTATAAATGGTAAATGTACATGTATAGCACCTTTCTACCCAAACAGGATACTCAAAGTGCTTCACACTACAATCTGTACCCTCATTTACCCATTCACACAGCACTCTACTAGATCTCCTACAAACACTAACATGTACAATCATCTTTGGAGACTAATCAGTGCCAATCACATTCATACACTGATGGGACATACGTAGATCAGAGACATTAGGGGTGAAGGACACAACAACAGTAGCTGCGTTTCCATTGACCATGAAAATGCGCAAATTAGAATTTCGAAAATAAATTTGCTCAATGGAAACACGTCAATTTCAAAAAAACTTACGTTTTTCAACAAAATGTTTTTGCGCTAGGATGAGGTGGTTTTTCGGCCGTATCGAAATTGGTGTATTTTGCAAAACTGCAATGGAAACACTTTTTTCGCATTACGGGAGTTACGTGATCAAGAACCGGCTGTTTCTACTGGCGAAAAGACGGTGAAGAGAAAAAGACAAAAGGAAGTAGTGGTAAAATCGCCAAAGTTGTAAAAGAAAGTAGTAAACTCACCGACTACAATTTCCCAAAAACACCACATATATATCTACTCCCAAGTATAAGAGGCTTGTCGCTCGAAAGCCTCGATAAGACGCAGACGTCTCCTCTGATCACTAATGTTGTGGTAGCAACATGCTTGTCCACCACGTGAATATCCAGAGAACAAGAGTATTCATGCGTGATTTCAATAGCATTTCCTACTTAATGGAAACACCACAATTGCTAAACTGTGTTTTTTCGACATTAACAAAATATCGACAAAGTTTTGGGCACATTTGTAATGGAAACGCAGCTTCAGACAGCTAGAATGGGGGATCGAACCGGTGACCTTCCGGTTCCAGGACGACTCCCCTAACCATATCCACTCTGCCACAGCCGCCCTAAAGCACTGAGTATCCTGGTTGGATAGAAAACCTCAATATACTGTAGTAAGTATAGACCATTAAATATATAAACTTTAGCTACAAACAAACTAAATCAGAAGTATTTGGAGAGTGTACACCACCGCCAAAGACCCAAGCAGTGTTTCCTCTATCATTAGGAGGGCGCCCTGCCTTGTCAACAGAACCGAGCGGACAAACAAACAAACCAACGCTACCAAAAACATAACCTCCTCGGCGGAGGTAAAAACCGAGAAACATGATCCTCTTTCAGTCGAGATTAGAAATCTTTCTACAGATTCACTCTTTAACAATACCTATAGTTATAAACTTATTGTGTGATGATTTACTGAAGGTGCAGCTTCTCCGTACTAGTATCTGCCAACTCTTCCTCCAGTGTTTTTTTTACTTTCCAACTCCAGCCTAGGCACAAAAGAGTCTTCAGCTGTCTTTAATGACCAGTTTGATTTTTAAAAGCCTTTTTGGAACGAATACAATCTCCAAACACAAAGGAAGCAACGGGAAGTCAAAGAGACATTTTTGCCCAGTCTTGTTTCCAAATGTTTCATATGCAGCAAAAAGGAAACGAAAAGGGGAAAATATGAAAGACGTGTTGGACAGGAAGATTCCCAAAGCTGTGAGGTTAAGATGATGATGTGTTGAACCACTGAGTGAACATAATTTGATCCTTCAACCACATAATGGAAGTCAAAACTTTGCCACACAACGAAAACCAGGTTTTAGTAAACTAAAGCAGAAACTCTGACACTTTCTTTGAGAAATGAAAATGGATTAAAGTTACAAAAGACTCCCAACATGTACACTGTACATATAGTAAAAGACATAAAGTATGGTAATCAATTAATGGTTATATGTTGGTTTTAATTTGAACTTGTGCATCACTGGGGTATAAATAAGTTTCGCTTTTAGCAGATGCTGATTTCCTCCTTTTTCTTTCTCATTTCCTTCATTTCTTTGTTTCATGCCCGGCTGAACTTTTCAGACTCTTTTTCTTCTTTTTTCCTTCTCACTGATTTTAATATTTCTCTTTTTTTTTCTTTTCCATTTTGTCTTTTTGTCCAACTTCTTATCTGAACACATTTCACTGAACATTGTGTTTTTTACATTCAGCTCAATGTTCATCATCACTCCATCACAGCTCACTCCCTTTTAATACCATTTTAATTCTGTGTACCATCGATTTGGCTTTGATTTAGCTTGAATAAGACTAAGGATATGTTCACACAGAAGGCAAATGCAATCCATATCAGATTTTTTTTATGACAGTTTAAACGTGATACGATTTTCTTTTCAAATCAGACTCAGATCTTTTTTATATGTAGAATAAAATCAGATATTTTTCAAAGTGACTGCGTTCTGAACAGTCAAAACAATTGTCCTGCTCTGCTTCTGAAAACCATCTCTATGTAGTTTGTGTAATTCTAGAGCACTTCAGCTGTATTTAGACCACTGAAAAGGAGCTTTCAACCACACAATGTTAAATAATAATTTATTTAGAAAACTGATCCAAATTTGCCTTTCAAAACGTTACTCTAGCACAGGAGTGTCAAACTCATTTTCACCTAGGGCCACATGAGCATTATGGAGGCCCTCAAAGGGCCAGATGTAAATAACTTCAACGTTTCGTGTTTAATTTTGAAACATTACTTTCCTCATCTCATTGCTACTGAGCACCGCTAACTAACAATAACTGAGCTCTACCTGGTATTTCCTGCATAGAAACAGCGTTTTAACACGTCCTTTTATAAACACTGAAAAGTACTATGTGTACCACTGACTAAATGTGAAACAAATAATAAAGAAATACTATTAAAAGTAAAAGTAAGAGAATTTTACTTATTGAGTTGCGGTGAGTAGCTGCCATTTTGAATCCTGAACTATCCCACTTTCCGACAGGGAATTCCCACATAATCCAGTTTAAATTTATGACTTGTAATTGGGAAATTACCACTTCCCCATACAACTGGGGAAAGGTAGTAGTAAAATTAAGTGAAATGTAAATATTACATGGCAAATTTGACATCTACAAGCTACTTTTGAACTCTGTGCAGTTCCACCTAGTGGTGGGATGCTGTCATTTTGCAGGTAGAATAATCAACATGCATTACAGGAGATGTAGTTTATGGTTAAAGCTGGCTTTAATGCAGCATACACTTATTTTAAAGCTGCAGCCTGTAACTTTTATAAAAATATACTTTTAACATATTTTTTCAAACTGTCACTATGTCCTGACAGATTGATTTTAGATGGATCATCTTAAAAAAACACTGTTATTTTATACAATGTATAAAGGAACCTAGAAGCAAAAAGCCTTCTTGTATTAACCCCTAAATTTATGGTTGTCACAGAGATTATTTATCGTATTGAAGCTGTGTTTGCCGTCCAGCTTCAGTAAAATGTCCAAGAAAATAAAATTTTATTTCCATTTTTGCCACAGTTGAAAATCTAAATCTGCAGGCATTTAACTGAAGCGTTTTATAAGAAAAGAGTCGGCGCCTACTTGGTCTGCCAGCAGGCTTTAACCACCATCTTGGCTTTTTGACCCGACAATTTGTTTAAAAAACTGAAACAGACATTTATCAGAATCAGCTTGTAGAAGTCATTCAAGTGAACATATCTCTGAAACTTTGAACGCAACATAACCACAATTTAATTTAGGAAGGTCAAATCCTTTTTTTTTTAAACCACCATTTCTGGTTTCACATGACAGAAAATAAAATACCAAAAGAGCAACTCATGCAATTTGAATTTAACGTTATTGGATCTGAACTGGGTGAGAGATACTCTTTGTATATGAGCTTAGGTGTTTTATTTCTTGGGTTCCCCCTTTGGCTGTACACTGGGGTGGGGGGTGGGGGGTGGGGGTGCTAGACATTCCTGTTCCTGTCCACTGAGGACCACAGAGGCATGGAGCAGCACACTCCGATTGTATCACACAAGTAGAGCAAAGAGGAGGGAGGTGAAGAGGTGAGAGGTACAAAAAAGGAGGAGGGAACAGATTGTGAGGGAATGTAAGAAAGAGATATGGTGAAAAAAGACTTAAGTAGAACCAAGTCTGGAAATCCAAACTTTCTTGGAAATTCTATAAGTCGTCTTAAATAGACAGTCTAAGTGTGCACTGAAATGCTTAATAATGAGAAATTAAAAAAAAAAAAAGATAAAAAAAGCTGCAATTGTTTCGCAACAATTTTTTAACCAAACTACAAATATTCTCACTCTGCATTTTTAAGTGTTGTTGCTGTTCACGTTCTCGCCACCTAGTGGTTCGGCATGGATACTTCAGGACTTTTATTAGTTGTATCATGATACCAGCATTTTTACAAGTACTAATTTTTGTACAAAATATCCCGATACTCGGAAGGATGCCAATACCATTATCAATACTGGGATGCAGGTATCAATACGTCACTGAATGTGTTACAGTATACAGAAGTTTTCTTCAGCTCCATTTTTAATAAAGTTATTCAAATTGATATAAAATCTTATTTTTTTTAATAATGTTTCAACAGTATATAGCATGATTTGATACAGTCATTTTTAAGTTCTAAACATAGTAGGTACTTGGTATCTGTACTCGGTATTGGCAATTACCCTAAAGTACTTGTACTCATTCTTGGTTTGACATAAACTAGTATTAGGACACCCCTAG
>JAUBOC010000170.1:19044680-19070849 GCA_032275365.1 Anablepsoides cearensis | reverse complement strand
GTGTGTGTGTGTGTGTGTGTGTGTGTGTGTGTGTGTGTGTGTGTGTGTGTGTGTGTGTGTGTGTGTGTGTGTTCTTCAGGGAGGTTTTCACGGTCTAAAAGTCTTGTTAATGACTCTGTAACAAGCGCTGATGAAGAGGAGATTACAGTGTTGCACTCCCTCAACCTCTCTCTTTATTATTATTATTATTAATTTATTTCTGCTTGATCTCTCTTTTCTAATTAAATCCTTTCCTTTTTGGTTTCTTTGTTTTTTCTTTCCCCCTCCCTCTTCCATGCGCTCTCTTCTCTGTCTTTGACGTTTTTTTTCTTCTCTTTGAGCCTTTTTTTTTGTTCTGATAACTGTTCATGTTGACGCTTGAATGGATCTGCTTGTTCCGAGCCACGATAACGATGTGTCCACGGGTGCGTTTGTGTGTGTGTGTGGAAGTCAGGTCTAACCAGCCGGGACGCAACAGGGGGGCATTTTTACGGGAAATGGGTACTTTAAAAAAAAAAAAACAGGGGCCAAATATCTACGCAGTGCCAGCTCATGACAAAATGACTTATGTTCATAATGGATACACATGCCTTTTAAGGGACAAATCCTAATGAGTTTAATTAGATGCACATGCTATTTTTATAGTCAGTGCACTTTCTGTATCCAACTCTGAGTCTGCTTTGGGAAACGTGGGATCCAAAAATGGTCAAAGCAGCACAAAGCTGGAAAAGAGGTTTATTTAAATATTCCAACTTTCCTTTGTTGGTGGCAAACTAAAAAAGTATGTGAGCTGTTAACACTTAACACACAAAACACTAAGGCAAAAAAAGGAAAACAGTTTGCTTTCTAATGGAAAGGAAAAGCAACATGTCTTGTATGAAGAAGGTAAATCTTCGGATTCATAGTTTTTTTTGGAGAGCATTTGGGATTAGAATATTTTCTATTCTTCTGAGAGCAATAAGTCCACACTTAGGACCACAACTTCACTGAGGCGAACAGTGGAAATGTTTAAAGTAGACCAGGATAAACGTCACTTTTAGAACTCTCTTGTGTAGCTGCATTTTTGCACTTATAATTGAGTTTTGAATTGTTCCTAAATTCAAAGCACTGATTTATTTTATCTACAAAAAGCCCTTAAAGAATCCTCTATAATGCACTTTATTATATTTTAAAGTGCCTGTGACATCAAAATTTTTGATAAACATGAATGCATTTTTTGGAAAGATAACATTGAAAACATATTGCAAAACAATTTTGACGCCTCCGAGATGAACAGTTGTTGAGAAATTTGCATGTAAAGTAACAGGAAGTGATGTCAAAGGGGAATGTCAGCATGTAAACAAAACATTGGCTACAACGGCTAACAACACAGACTGTAGAGAAGAATCTGATGTTTCTTTACATTATTTTGAGTCTATCAAAGAGAGATAAAGAAGAGTTAAAGTTTAAATAATATTGTTTTAATAAACATAGTCCAAAGAATTAATTTTATTAATGAGTCCCCCTTTGATGTCACTTCCTGTTTTACTTTGGCTAAGACAAATTCAAAAGATAATAGGCCAGTTATGTGACAAAATGGGTAAAATCATGTGTATTAGGGCAATTTGCCTAAGTATAAAGATGTTTTCTTTGATATTTTGTATTTGAAGTATATGCATGTCACAGGAATTATTATTATTGTGATAAATTATAATATTGTTTGGTGACCCTTGCTTACAAAGTTTATCAATTAAAAAAAAAGTTACAGACTGACCTGGACCGTCCTTTGGTGAGAAAGTTTGACTGACGCCTTGATAAATATTGGGGTGAATTCTTTAGTCAGATGGGACTGAGTAATATTTGTTCAGCTTGGTTGGGGTTCAGAGTGTTCTGACATAAACTGGCCCAGTACTGTGGACGGATGCACACCCAACAGTGAAGCATGGCGGTGGCAGCGTGATGATCCAAAGCATCACGAAGGAATGTGTTGGGAGAACATATCAAAGGTGCTTCAATAGCAGTTTTTTTAAGGAATGGATAGTCAAATGGGAGCCGCTATTAGTTTTGGGGTGGCCCACTGATACTAATAGCCATAATGGAATATTTGGGGGGTTTATAATGCTGAAGTCATACAGACTTTTTGAAAAATGCTGCATTGTGGGAGATGGAGAATCAACTTATATATAAAGACCTACTTTAGTTCTCTTGAGTAGGGGTGCCTGATACCAATACTGGCACCAGCATTTTTGCAAGTACTTGTACTCATACAAAATACCTTGATACTTCAGGACCAATACCAACACTGATATATCAAAAATATAAATATTATGCAGTATATTTTATTAGCTACAGTCGAAGGGGTTGTAAGAAAGAAGGCCACCTTGTTCAAAATAAAATAAATACGTTTTTGAATTCATTGTGCTTAAGTTCTAACTTAGTAAGTACTTGGTATCGGCAAGTACCCAAACTGAAGTAATTGTACTTGGTTTGAGGAAAAACTGGAATTGGAACACCCTTAGTTATTAATAACTTAGAACAGAACACACTACTTGACTCATTAAAAATAATTGTCTTTTTTATATTCACAATAGAAACAAGCATTTCCTGTTACCAGCTCTGCAAATATCTTATGCAACCTGCCTGTGCTCCATTTTGGGGGATTGTTTTCAGCTACTTCTAAATCAAATTTTAGCTCAATAGCTGTGAAATTTATTGAGTGGTTTTGGGGAATAATTGAATAGCTGTGGAGGCTATGATGATTACTTTCTGAGACTTTCATTGTAACCTGTTCAGTGGTTTACGTGATATTTTGCCCCTTTAGCCCCTGAAATTAAGTTTAAGTTTAAAGTTTATTCATTTCTTTAAAAACAACAACATAAATTCATCAAAACAAAATTACAAGTCAAAAAATAAATGAAAGGTAGCAAAAGAAGAAAATAATCTTATTATATCTGCCCCTTATTTCTCAAATAAATAAAGTCAATCAAAAATAATCTTTAGTTTACAAAAACAAACAAAAAAAATAAAGTTTTGCTCCATGAACAATAATTCATACATTTACATATTCATAGATCACATAGATTATCACATAGATTATCACATTCATAGATCACATTTCAGGAGTAGTTGAGAATGTATATAAAAAAATTTCTTTAGAAAAAAACGTGAAAAGTGATTAAATAAAAATATTTATAGCAACATTTTAGACTTTTTGAAGTGTTACCACTTAAAACTAAATGTTATTTTTTTTAAATGGCTTTTTAAAGAGTTTTGCAGAAAAAGTGTTTGGAAAAATACAGTTTGGGTAATGTCCTTGTATATAACTATATGTTACAAAACCATGTTTTAGAAGAAACATTGGCCTAGGCAGGTAAAGACTTTTCAAGTTTAAAAAGTATCAACTCATTGCTAAAATCACGGTTTCTTACTCACTTGTCTGTATGCACTACATTGTTCTTTAGGGTTACAATAAGAGGGGAGGGAAAAAAGACAATGGATCATTCAGGATCATTAGCGTACAATTAGAACACATCCCTCCCCCCCCCCCCCCAAAAAAAAGTGCTGACAGTGCAGTCTGGGCAGAGAGACAGTTTGTCTTTTGTTAGCAGGAGTGTGATGACAGCTACCACGACGAAGTGATGGGGAGGCTCCAACATGCATGACTGGACCTGAGCTCTTCTCTGTGAAACTAAGTATCGTGTCTTTCTGGTGGTTCTGCCTAAACACACTCCCTGTTTCGGTGCATTTGGGTAAAGAATTAATTGTTTTTAAGGAGTCTCTTTGTGCATGAGAAAAATGGGGTTTCCTTCACCCACCATTGGTGTGTGTGTGACTGCAGGTTTGGGTGTCCACTAAGTTTTGACAGTATTGGTAGGGAGTGTTTGATCTATTATGGGAAACAGTTGTGTCTGTGTTATTGAGGAGATAGACTCCATTGCTATCACTGCCCTGGGTTGAAAACAAGATTAGAGGTAAACTGTTGGCTCCATTAGTGTGAAAACAAGGCCAGAGGCTAAACCCAGCAATGCAGCGAAACATTACATTTCTTTTCTTTGGATTTAAACCGAAGAAACCCCCCAAAATGATTTACCTGCTAAAACTATGAAAACACTAATCTTGAAAAATGTCAGTAAAGAGTGTTGCACTTCCTAATTCAGCTGTTAGCAGCCAATTCTTTTAACGGATGAAACATTTCCTGTTTCCTGTTTCACTAAAACTCTGAATTTATTGTTGTACTGCTATGTCAGTTTTTCATGACGTATGGCGAGAGCTGTCCAACCAACACAAACCAGCATCACTTCACTCAACTTTAAGCTTATCTGAGAGGGAATGAGAGAAACTGCTGTAACTGAGAGCCTCTATACTGATCTATTTGCATCTGTGAATTTACATCACTGTAAATGTTATGTTAAAATACTCATCCTGCAGAAATAGGTAGGAAGATTGTTCACATTATCAACATAATAAAACAGAAAGAAAAAAATACACATAAATAATAATAATGCTTAGCAATAATATATTCTTAGCTAGGTTAGAGCAAAAAAAATCATTTAGCTAAAACATTTTTAAAATAGTTACAATTTTCTCAGTAAACCTTTAGACAAATAATCAAAGTAAAATAGTGAGGGCAAAACAAGACTGATGTAAAATCTAGTATAAAAATAGCTCCATTCTTGTTCTGGTTTCTAAGGCATAAAATAGTCTACATAAACAAATTAGTGGGCCATGTCATTGTCCACACATACACTAAAAATCGGGACAAAACTGTGCTTCTATTCCGCAGCTAAAGGTGTTTTGCATTCCATCTAATACTTCTCAGTTTAAAACTGGGTAGTGTGGAGTTCCCATATTCAAATACGTAATTCATAGATTAATCTCACTCCCCTCCTAACTGAGAGTCATTAGGGTCTTTGTTTGTCTCACAATACAGATGCTTTGGACACATGGATTAATGCGACTCTCCGTTGGAAAGAAAGTGAGCTTTACCCTCCTGTTATGTTTGTTTCTGAGGAACAGCAATTTTGTTCCTGAGTCAGTTTGTCCCGGAGAATGTTTAATCATGCAATTATGTCAGAAACTAAAAAAGATCACCCAAAACATTGTTGTGTCGGATTATTGACTCCATTACGCACCATTTCAGTCAAAATTTGTGTTGATGTTTTTATATTTCTCATAGATAAAGGATCAATGAGGACAATTCACTAATTTTCCATAAAAAAATGCACAAAACTAAAAGAACCTACACACACAAAAACAATGGTTATACGTGAAATAATTATTATTTTTTTACATTTTGATCTATGTAATATGTAGAAGTGGGGGGAGGGGGGTTGAAAATATGTTAAATGAACCATTTTCATTTTATATGTTGATTATACTTGTTAAAACAAATAGAAAAAGTTTTATACTGAAAAAATACTTATAACTATTTTTAAAACATTTTTAAAATTTGACACGGGTTGATTTGACCCACAACAGGGTTAATCTGCATGAGGATCTACAAAATATTCTCAACAAAAAGTTTGAGTTTAAACCAGAGATGCAAATGAAGCAGAAGATCTCGTGTAGAACTGGCCGATAATGTTTCCTACTTTAAACTGCTGGCTTCAGCTGAACTTGAGAAACCTACTGGGGAGATATGTTAGTCGTCTGAATTAGATGTTCTATTGTGGGAAAACATTTTTAAAAACCGGCTCCTGGAGTGGTTAAAGCTGTCAGACGGTGTAGGCTAGGTCCCACACGAGGGCAAAATGCCAGTTTATGCTAGGTCATGGTGTGTTTTTGTTCACCTAAAACAAGCCTTTGTATGAACAGAACTGACCTTTCTATTCTGGCCTATCATGAGCAAGCTTTCTTATTAGTACATGCCATCTACAGGTAAATGAATTTGTGCGTTTTCAAAGTTGTCGAAGTGTTTAAAAATACATTTTTATTGCTCATTATGCACATTTTATTTGTTTTAATAAATAGAAACTGCCTCTAGCTAACAAAAACACAGGAATTGTATTTATTTTTATATTTTTTTGATATACATGTTAGACGTCACTAATGAAAACCAAAGTGTTAATTTTCCTTGAAACGTCCTTCGCTCTTTTGGGGGTAAATAACTGACTTCAGTCTTCAGTGGTGCCTGTATCTCATTTTGTTTGCGTAGAGCTGTTGGGAAATAAAGAGTAAATGTGAGATTTTCAGGAGACCAGTGCAGACATGCAAACCTCCAGAGATGAGGGGGGGAAGGAGCTTCTTCATCACCGTCATGCCCTGAGAGCATGCATCTGGAAGAGCTCCTCAGTTCTCGTTCATAACCTCCCCCTTTCTGCTGAGCGTTCCTCTGACAGCTCACCATCTGACACCCTTAAATCCTCTTTGCCAATTCCTGAAGTTGCAAAACTCGCTGCTCTAAGTGTCTTTTTGAGAATAAGTCATACCCCAAAGCGTGAACATGCACAAATGAATAAAATTATAAAAATCCCAGCCTGGGCTTTCAAAACTCAAAACAAAAATCCTAAAAGACAATGATCCATGTAAAGACATGATTAATTGCTTTTGATTCTCAGTCTGATGTCAGAAAAAGGTTATCATTACATCTCAAAGGACGTAAGTTTTATGTGGCTGAGCTTGTCCGCTCGAGAATTTATTTAAGTTTCATAGCAGGATGATACAAATGAATAATCTTCCCCTTGAGTCCTGAACAATCTGTAAACCTCCACTCTTCAAAAGCCAACAAACAGCTAACAAATCCAACAAACACTTGTTACACATGAGATATGACTCATTTCAGGGGTGTCGTTTAGCAACGCGATGGCTTAGTGGTTAGTATCATTGCCTCACAGCGAGAAGGTCTTGGAACCAATCCCTGGTTCAGACCTGGGGTTTGTCTGTGTGGAGGTAGAATGTTCTCATGTTTGTGTGGGTTTTCTCCGGGTACTCCGGTTTCCTCCCACAGACCAAAAACATTGAACTTCAGGCCCAGGCCTCCCTTGTCGAAGAGATCTGTGATCTCAGGGTTAATAAATAATAAACAAGCAAATAAATTCCCGGTCAGACGTCAAAAAAGGATTATTTAAGACTGTCTGTGTTATCAAAAAATCAAAGGAGGCCAAGTCATTTTCTTTTTTTTACACAAAACACACTTTAAGGCTTATGCCAAATTAGATGCAGCCTTAAATATCTATCTTCCTGCTATTTTTTTTGAGGTGTCCTGATTATACAAGGATAAATAAGGTTAGGCTTAAAATGAGGATGAGAATGATTTTACTGAACTTACACTTCTGGTAGGAAGTTGGTGCATCTCTGTTTGAATTTGTACTGAATTTTAGGTTCCCTGACACATAAAACTGGCATTTTGATTTTTATAGTGACTTATAAAACAGTTGGTGGCCATACAACCCTGAATACGCCAGATCTCGTCTGATTTCATGAAACTAAGCAGAGGTGGGCCTAGTTAGTACTTGGATGGGAGACATTCTACCAGGTATTGTGAAACCAATGTAATAGTTGTGCCAACAATGAATCTCTAGCAAGAGAAAACCTTTGACTGTCATAGATTACCTTCTTTGAAAGATGACAAAAAAAGGAAAAAATGCCAGTATTTTCTCCAGATGGTCCAGTTTTTCAGCAGCACCGTGGCTCAGTTGGTACAGCTGATGCCTCTCAGCAAGAAGGTCGCCAGATCAAATCCCGGCCCGGGTACCTTTCTGGGTAGATTTGAAAATTTCTCTCCGGGTTTTCTCCCACACACCAAAAACATGACCGTTACGTTTACTGGTAACTCTGAATTGTCCTAACCTAAGGTGTGACTGTGAGACTGAATGGTTATTTGTATGTGTGACTTGCGACCTGACTAGGGTGAACCCCTGACTGCTGGGTATGGGCACCAGTGACCCTGAATGGAAGAAATAGGTATAGATGATGGATGGGTGGTCCAATTTTTCCAGAAACAAGCATGTTCCATTAATTTTAAATGGATGGATGGATAATAGACCTTTAGTGTGAGTGAGTGGATTGCTGGTCCACTGGTAACCTGTCAACAGCACCACCCTCTGTTTAACTCTTAACTGTTAGACAGACACAAATCTACCATGACCCTGAAAATGAGTTCAAATCAGGAGTTCAGATAAGTATTTAGCACTGCTTCTGAACTGTACAGATGATGTAAAAAAAGGAAAGAAAGAAAAAAAAGGTAAATACATTAGAACTTTGTGAAAGGTGAGTATTTTTAAATGTCTACAAACTTTTTTCAAATTCTATTTATAACCCTAGTTCCTCATATAAACCCAACTTTTTGTGAAAAGGGACAGATTTTAAAGTGATCTACCTAAAATCCTTTCTTTTTGTTTGTTTTTCCCCGTCTCTCCAAGCAGTCCATACCAGACTGGATGACTGAGCTCCTGCGATACCGATGCCGGCTCTCTCAGGAAGTTGCAGACAATGCTGCACTGTTCCCTCCCGTGTGTGTGTGTGTGTACATATGTATTTTGTGTGTGGCGTGCACTTTTGTGTGTATGTGTAACCGAGTGGCTGTGTGTGGCTGTGTTTGGCTTTTGCAGGACACCAAGCCCTGAAAAGAATATCTCAGTGGGCCACTTGGAAAGCTAGCAACAATTTTGATTTTTTTTTTGTCTCTCTCTCTCTCTGCATGTGTGTGTGTGTGTGTGTGTGAGTCGGGGGGTCCTGGGAGTTCCTTAGTAGTGCAGAACTCATTTGAGAGGATTAGGAAGAGGAGAAGCAGCCATGTAACACAAATCCAAAAGAGTAGATTTCAGGAAGAAGCAAGTGTGTGTGTGTGTGTTGGTGCTTTGGAGGTTAAACTAGCAGAAGACTATAAAAATAAAGAGTTTGCTGGATATGAAGTTGCTTTCTGGGATTTGTGCTAAAACAGATAAGACAGAGAGTTTGGTGAAAAAAACAACAACGAAGACCTCGCTGGGTTCAGTTCTGCTCATAAATCAAGTGTTAAATAAAACCCTGTTTTTGTATTTTTTTCATTTTCAGTCAATGTGAGTATTTTTTAATCAAACAGTAAGATAAGTAATGTTGGCACACTTTCCTTGTCTAAAAAAAAAAAAAAAAAAAGAATGCGGGTATTTGATTCTCAGATATGTTTCAGAAAGCTGTTTTAATGAAAGATCTGTTAACATTGAGATGATGGAAACTTTGAGGTTTTCAGGCCGGAAAGAAGAGTAATTTAAACTCTGAGCCGGTGACTCAACAGTAACTTACAGAATCAGTTAACGGGATTGTTCAGAGGAAATAATCTGCTTCTGGCAGTTCTTGTTTTTTTTTCCTTGAGAGTTTTTCTCTAACCTCTCCTCTCCTGCTGATCCTTAGGCAGCGTTCTGAAAAATACAAAACTATTCATTTTCGAAAAACGTCAGGCCAAAGCTTAGCATCTTTAGAAAACTATGTAACAGTACCATCAATAATATAAGTTTGTCTTATTTCTGCTTCCTTTCATTTAATTTATGACTTATGTTTTGTTTTTCTAATGAACAAATGAATGAATCCGTGAAGGCTTTAAAGAGTTGCCAGGTTCCAGATCTATTCCCTACGTACATTAATTTAGCCATAGGAGTTCCACAGGGATCATTTCTGAGATCACACTGATTTTTTTTGTAGGTGACCAATTTTTAAAAGATTCGATTCACTAAAGATACAAATAGCAACTAGATAAATGACACATTCAGCCTCTAATCACAATACAATCAAGCCTTTAACCACGGTACCATCAGTACACTTGCTTTTTAATGTGCCTGCCTGTATCAATAATCTGGTTTTACTGTCATTAGCTGCTCTGGAAGTAAAATCATTTCCTTTCTTCAAAGCTGAGGGTTCTGTTTGGACAATTCCTGTACTTCACTGCTCTGCCTATTTTCTATGAAAAAGTGAAGGAGTGATTTTCTCTGTACTTAGAGGAAAAAATAAATACATTACAAGCAGTCACAAAACAAAACTGCAAATGGCTCTTTACTGTCCAAAACCTTCTTCTTATCATTCAATGTCAAAAGATTTGGACCAATCGCAAACATCACATCTCTACAATAAAAACCCGTCACTTGTAATCATTACCAATGGATGTCAGAGCTACAAAAGCTAAACAAGACTTCTTCTCAAAGCAGATACATTACTACACTAAAAAAACAGCAGTTCAATCTGCTAACAAGCATACAGTAAGTAATAAAAACTGGTCCCAGAATTACACCTATAAATGTAAAAACTTTAAAAACACCCCCAGATCAGGAATGAAGGACTTCTTAGTGTTGCAGACCTTGTATCAGGATTTATGATGGCAGGAATGAAAGTCGATGACCTTTACACTTACAGTAAGCAACGACTAGGTGGTTAATTAAATTATGCTGGCCTGTACAAAAACATATTTGTACTCACTTTATTCTGCAAAAGCAAGCCCAATTGGATTAATCATGCACATTATTTTATTTTCCTGCAAGTGAGAGTGATAAGATTATATGAGCATGCAGGTCACAAATGATCAGTGTGTGTGTGGATGGGTGAGAACAAGTTATATTGAGGTTTTACCTGCAGATGCCCAGTGTTTACCCTACCATTGTATATTTCATTTTCTTTTAATACAAGTATTATTTCTGCTGTCGATCATCCTTCTGGGTTCAAAAGCCCCACCACGACCCTCCCAAGGGAGGAACACTGGATGCCTGTATTGTACGTATTCTACTGTTTAGGTTTGCCCATACAAGTTGATGTTTTCCCTACTTCATCATCCCTTCAGGGCTTCTGCTTCCTTGGCAGTTTTCCAGCGCAGCGCTGACATTGATTTATTCGACAGAGGCAGTCAATTCATCCCGGCTATATGTTCAATGGCCAACAGCTTTCTCGGCAATCCGTCATGCTAGGGAGCAATCAAACTGGGCACTTGCTGCTAAGGAGACTTTGATTGTCCAAAGTTGTTGTCTGCTGTGAAAGGACAGACAACCCCCAGGAGGCCAGCACACATAAGAGCTTCCAGAGGTGGATTTTGAAAGCTCACCAAAAAAAAAAACAATCATCAGATGATAAGGGACTTAGAAAGGGATGTTCAACCATGTTCACATGCCAATAAGTTTGTTTAATCAACCAACTGGAACTTACAGGATAAAGGGTTAATCTTAAACAAGGGTATCAAATAAAAAAATTTAAACCTAAACTTTGACTCAACGTTACACCTGTTTTTAAACATGAGCTGAGTCTGCAACTTTCGTTTTAGAATTGATACTAAGACCAAAAAAAACAGCGGAAGACCCGAACCCGGCCTAAAATGTGATGAAAAAGCACTTTCGTTTTCCGCTTCTCAAAATGATTCAGTTGTTTGGTTTCGCTCTGGATGTCGGTCAGGTTCGGTTGTTTTGTCTTTGCGACAATCCGTTGATCACAGCAGCAGGTCCTTTCAAAGTGCTGCAGTGAGCAAGATATGTCAAGGTAATTACGCTGCTGTTTTCTCACAACATGAGCTGAAAGTGAAACAGTTCAAGAGCCTGACTCACACAAGGTGACACAAAAACACCGATATGGCTTTTGTTGTGGATTTGTGTGTTTTATTTAAACTAAGCTGAGCTGTTTAAAGCTGCATTTCCAAGAATCGTTGCTGTATTTAATCATAAATGTGTGATTCATAACAGCCTTGGTTTGACTATTTGCAAAACTTTTTATGTTTTTACTCCTTTTTTAAACATAAAGCGATGGTTCAGATCAGGGGTGCACCAATAAATCTGCACCGATTTCCTTAATTTTTGGGAGATCGGCCGATACTTGGATAGGATCGGTAGAAAGGATTGGCTTCTCATCTATCTCCACAAAGATCTGAAAAGCACTACCTAATGTCCAGTTAAAACAAGTTTGTACTGTTTCAAGGGTATTGTTCAATGTTTTTTCCAATAAAATAACATCATTGAAGGTGTATTGTGACCTTATGACCCCTGTCAGTATTGGTCCAAGTCAGACATTTTAAAGATCGGCCAGAAAACTGCAATCGGTGCACTCCTAGTTCAGATATCTTTAACATGGCATTCTATGGTGAGTTTAGCTTTTTGAATGACTTCAGCTCAGAAGAACAATTTAGAAGTAGCTTTGGTCTTGGCTCCGTTCAGTTTAGTCATCAGTTGGATCATAATGAACCTCCAACGTAAAGTTGTCCTATCCACAACATAAGATATTATTTGTTCAAAGCCTTTCCACGGAACTACATTTCAGTAGATCTGCATTAAAAGCTTGTTATTTTGCTCTGACGTATTAATGATTGTCTGATTGCAGCTGACTTATCAAACCATCTGTCCCTTTGAGATTATAGATGTGAATCAAAAGACTTAATTATGAGAGAAGTGCTCACAGCTGCGTATCACATGACTGCAATGCCGAACCAAAAAAAGACCCCTACAATTGTTTTATCGCTGCCGCTGCAGCTTTAGCATGAGTTCAAGCTTTAGTTGGTGAATCTTCTTTAAACCTTGCAGTGTTGCTGATAAAATGCACACAACACTCCTAACTCGTGGTTCTCTTTTAAAGTCTTAAATCATTGCAAACAATCTGGATTCTGTAGTGGGGTTTGACGTGAGCTTGAGGTGGGGATTCTTTTACAAAACACACATTAAGGCTCTTCATATGGTCCGCACATGCCCTCTGCTCTTAAAATCCTACCGAGCCTTCAGGGCAGCCTTGCTCTGCCTAGAGGAATTCGTAAAATTAGACAAGTTAGTCACTTCCTCTGTGTCTTTTTTGTGTCATGTCGTGTGTTTGCGCTTAAGCGTGTGAGAACTGCTTAGCTGTTCTTTGTCCAAAGGAATGCAGTATGCCAACTAATAAGTATGTGCTTTTTGGGAACTCTACCGGGCTGATTGGTAAATGTTTCACCTGCCGAGCCAGAGACAAATTTTTGCAGAAGCCAATATTCGTGAGAGTGTACACAGCCCCACAGCAGGACGGTAGAATACCACTCCCAAGCTGTGCATGAGGAACTTTGACCTTTCTTTGTGAATTTTCCTCTTTTGGATTTGTTCCAGTTTAAATACAGTTTAAAGACACACAAAGGCTGGGCGGACCTGCCAGCCGTCTCTTTACTTCTTTGCAACTTCCTCTTTCCATAAAACAATTAAGAATGGTAATGTTTAGGTAAAATAAGCTGTTAAGATTTGTCCTGATAAACACTGAAATGGCCTCAGAGATTATGGTGACGGTAAGCGCATTAGTCCGTGGGCTCGGCTGTCCAACTAGAGTTACCTTTGCTTTAAGGGAGTGAATTTCTGGTTTCTGACATCATTCTGGGAAGGCTGAGTGAGAGAAAAAGGAAAAGAATGACAAAGCAAAGCAAAGAAAAGAAAAGAAAAGAAAAAAAAGGAGGTCAGGAGTTTCCAGTTTGTCACCTGTGCTCGCACACGAAGGTAGAAAATCTTGAGGCGGCTTCGGTTTGAGGCGATAAAGACCATGTGACAGAAAGTCAGATAAATGTGTTCAGAGATGTGACGTTCACGAACGATCCCAATCTTTGAACAAAAACAAAGACAGACAAGCGGCAATAACATGATTACCAGAAATTTTAGATCAAAACTATCGTGTGAAGTGAGGGTGAATAAAAAATACAGATTTTTCTTTTTTCTTTTGAAAATAAAACGTTTTTGTGATGATTTTGTGGACTGTACAGTTTTTGTGGAAAAACAAAATACATTAATATAATATATAGTAATTTGTTCTAATAAATTTTCAACCTACTGATTTTAAGTTGTTTATTTCAGCTGTACAGTCCACAAAATATGACATTTTTGGAATACAATGTCACAAGTCTAAGTTTTAATATAGAGTTTATGAGTAGGGGTGCAACGATACAGAAAATTCACGGTTCGGTTCGATACTTTAGTCTCACGGTTCAATATTATTCGATACAAAAAAGAGAAATTTCCATGCCCTTTTTAACTTGTAATTTATTAAAATTAATTATGAACATTTGTTTAACCTCAAAGGCACAGTTTTTAAAATTAATTGTTCCTGAAACAGCAAATTTCTCAGTAGATCTGCACTCGAAAATGCAGCCTAGGTGAAGTAGTTGAACACAGATCTACTGATCTCTCAACACAGAGCGTCTTCAGAAGACAAGTTGATAAATAATTTTTAAAAATCAGTATTGTTCCATACAAGTGTATATTGAACCTCTATACGGTTCGATATGGGTACATGTATTGTTGCACCCCTATTTATGAGCTACAATTTATTTGACACAGTTTTTCCTTGTTAAACTGTAAGTGAATTTCATTTAGTTATAATGCAAATAAAATAAAAATTAAACTAAGATTTACATCAATTATTACTTCAATCAGTGTTAATATCTGAGTGGGCCTCGTGTCACTTTAGATTCAACAAGTTGGTTCCCAAGAGGGAAAAGTTTAAGAACACTTGTCGTATAGGTTTGCTGGTGTATGTTCTCAGTCATCCAGGCCATGATCAATCCAAAACAAAAAGTAAAAAATGATTAAAAATGATCTATCCAATGGGTCACTACAATATGAAATTCTATATTACAAAAAAATTACAAAAAAATGAAAAATCCTGGTGAATCATTGGGAATGATAAAATGGGAGAGAGGATAAACTCAAAGGAAGCTCACCGCTTTCCAAAAATATCCTGGCAGATTTTTTGGACAGAGGCGTTGTTAAGGACACGCTGACCGTCTGCATCATATCCTGGTCCAGCTGTACTGTAGCAGACAGGACATTTTTAAGTTAATAAACTCAATTTTTTATATTGACCAGACGTGCAAATCTTAATTTCTGATCAGCTGAGGTATGATTATTTTTGCTGTTTTTATTCATTTAAGTTTGTATTTTGGCAAAGTGATGTGTGTTGTCTTAATAAAACGTACTTTGTAACACGGAAAGAAACGAAGAGTTAATAAACGCCATGTCAACTAATATTTGCCTTCTTGCAACATCAAAGAGTTATTATTAGATTTCATAACCGTAATGACTCATCACAGGCCTGCAGATCTTCAAAATGAAACTGAAAAGCTCTGATCCCTTTAAGAGAGATTAGTTTTGAAACCACAATAATGGTGTAATTAACCCGACAGTACAAAGTCAGTCCTCTTGCACTGCGATAAATCAGAGCACAACGAAAGTCTTAATTAAAGTTAGTAATTGAAACAAGGATGCATTTAGCCCAGCGTTTCTGAGAGACAGGAAATTCCCCAAAATGAGGGAACTCACAAGTTCATTTTAAAAATAAAAGAATCTTTGTTAAACAAAAAAAATTTCATTGTGTTTTTCATTTCGTTCATCACTTGTAATAAACCATATTTCTTTAATAAAAACAGTTCTTGTTCATGGATTCCACATCAATGCCTCACCAGCGTGACATGGCTCGAGGCCTTTTTTTTCTGCAGCTGTTTTTTGTTGACGTGCTGTAATTTTGCCACGCATCTGAACCAATCATTCTGTTCCCGAGGAGCCTGCTGAGAAACATCATAACCATTTCATGAGGTGTCGTATTCTGCTGAATCTGCCAGCGCGCGCGATTGCCAACTCTCTAAGGCCAAACAACCGGTTTGACAATCTAATGGAATCTTTTCCTCTTATGTTTCCTTCATCTTTCTGAGAAGCTAAAGCAAAATGGTTACGTTTTTTTTTCTTCAAGTTTTAAAGACAGCTAAAACAGAAGAGACGTTTGAAGCTAAGAGCTCTGGGGAAATAAGTTTTAATTCTGTTTAATATCATCAAAGGGAAAAAAATAACTCATATTCTTTTAGCTGCCACTGGTCACGACCCAAATATGAGGCTCTATATCCGGCAGTTATGGGAATTTTGTCTTCTTTCCGGGATGCAGATCTCTTCCAGTTCACCTCAGAAAGACCATTAAGTACTGAATAAGTACTAAATATTAGGAGAAGAGCCAAATAAGCCAACTGTTTTCAGTGAGCTGAGCCAAATTAGCCAATCCCCAAAAGAAACAAAAATGTCGCAATTCCCATCTTACCCATAAACACTTGGTCCAATTTTCTAATTTAGGACCAAAGGATTTTGTTAAAATTGTTCCCTGAAAAAAATTTCAGACATTAACAGAGTTACCCGTTGAGAAAACACAAGTAAAAAGTCCTTAAATCCAAACTCTTAAGTGTAAAGGTTAACAGTCTATGTGTTTCTTGGTTGTGCAGAGTCTTCATAATATTTTGAGAAGCCCTCAATCCAAAATTGGAAGCATGTTTTCATTATATTCAAGCTAGATTTTTATCGTCTCGACAAAAGGCCAAGATGTCCATGTATTCATTTCTGGAAACAAGACTTCTGTGCTTTTGTCTTAACTAGTGCAGTATGTCTCCGTTCTGCCTCTGGGAAGTCTGCAACGCATTACTATATTTGATTTAGATGTGCAAAATAAATTCAAATTAGCCTAAAGTCCTCACTCTGGATTGCAATCACTTAACGTACAAACTATAAGAACTAATGGTGTTTTAATTCATCTATTCTGAGGTCACCGCTTCTTTTTCAGCATGCCTTCGACATAATGTCCAGAATCTCATTTCCTCAGGCTCTGACCTGTCAGTGCTACAATCCCGTAATATAATGGTTAGGCCAATGTCTTTTCTGTCGCCCTGGTTGCCTCCAAATTTTAACAGACCAAAAAAAAAAGAGAAAGAAATGAACCAAAAATGACAACATTAGTTAAAAGTCAAGACCCGAGTCCTTGTTTTTTCCCAAAGTGATTATTAGGGTTTTCAATTCGGCAGCTGCAGACAGAGCCAAATGTGTGTTCAGAGGTTGATCCGTTGATTTACGGATGACTTGTATTCTCACAGGCCTTAGAAGCTCCCAAAGTTGTTGTTTTACGAAACATAAAGCCAAAAAAAAGTTACTTCTTTACAGAGTTTCTGAAAACACAAGAGGGGATTAACTTGTCACCCCCCACAAAAAAACTTGTAACAGATTACATTCGGCCAAATGAAACCACATTAACATTCTTTTCATTCAATAAGGGTAAAACATAGGGTTACAAAATGGGGACCAAAGCACCGCCAACATGAAGGTATAAGGAACCGACCATCATGGACACTAGGGGAATGGTTATATTTGAGTGATATACTGTAGATGGAAGCTCAGAAAATCATTCACTGGTTTAATTGTTACGTTAACGAGGCGTGACAGGCGGACGGGCAGCTCTTCTGACGAGAGTTCAGAGTAAAAGCTAACATTAGAAATGAAATAAGAGGGTGCCTGATGAAAAACTGCTGCTGCGGCAGACAAATGAGTGACAGTAACAAGATGTACCTCTTCGTGCCTCTTGTCATTTCCTGGATTAGATCAGGTTCAACCAGTTACGAATGTTCAAGTCAGGAACAAATAAATAGCTCATACAATACTCTCCATTTACAGTGTGTAGAAAAAAGTACTTGGTTCCAACACAATAGGACCCATGTGGACCTGTACCCACGGGATCAGAAACCAGTAAAAATGTGAAGATGGCAGGTGGGATGATTCTCTCCCATGCTCAGTTTTGGAAATTTTACATGACTGATTATTACATTGGTGTGGAAATGTTGGGGCATTGTTAGTTAAATTTTCTTGACTGTGAACAAAATTTAAATTTATTCAAGATAAGATAGCCTTTCTGTTAATTCAGATATCGCATTTTCTAAGAAACTTGTAAAGCATCGAGGGCCTAAAGACAAGGTTTAGGCAGTGTGGTCTCCGTTACTCCCCTTTTGGCAAGACTCACAGCTTACATAAACACTTTTTTTGTAGCAGACTCCTTCACTTCTTGTTATGGGGGACTTTTTTTCTCCATTCTTTCAAAGAAAAAGCTTCAGGGTCTGTGAGATCCTTGCGCTGTCTTGCTTGAACTGCTCCTTAGTGTTCCGTCCACTGATTGTTGATCATGTTAAGACAAGAAACTATAATGGCTTTGCCAAAACCTTGAGAAAAATGTCTCCTGAGGTACTCCATTGTGAACTCTGAGGTTTGTTTTAGTTTTTTTTCTTTTCCACGCAGGAGACACTGTCTTCTCTTCATTTTTACTTTTTTTGTGCTGAAGGCTTCCAAGATGGGTTGCAATTTGTTATATAACTAAAATAAATTTGACTTTTAATTTTTAAAAAGTTCCTGTGCCACTGGCTACTTTTTACAGGGATCATTCAGATCATTTAAAGTAGGTTTCCGCAGAATGATTATGAACAATTACCATTTTTCCAATTGTAGCTTTTTGAAGGCCCCCAGTTTGGCGTAATAAAGTTTAATTCTTTAATTCAATCTAAAGTTTGGACCAAGCAAGGCCAAGACCAAAGAAGATTACTGCTGTAAAGCAAATCCAGTCTTGGAAAATTTCACAGCTGTTCATGGGGACACTTTTATAAACTTTAACACCGCTGCCAACTTTTTGCTTTACACAGTTATACCGGCAGAAATAAGATATACGTGCAGGAAGTCCCAGAGCTGCAGTAGAGGTTCTAATGATAGATGTTGCTGTTTGCGCTCAAAAACACCTGACACATCAACTGAAGTTGCTTTAAGACAGTGGCAAACCATTTTGGTCTCAGCCCTGCTCAGACTAGCAGTTAGTTTGTTAATCAGGCAAGAATTAGTGTCCATCTACACCATTTATTTACTATATGTTTTCTTCTTTTATGAGAAAATACACTAATATCTAATTGGTACCACTAAAAAAAACGTCAGCATTCTGATTTTCGGGGGGAGTGGTGGTGCAGAGGTCAGAGAAGGTGAGCTTGTGATTGGGAGGTCATCAATTCAATTACCTAGACTGACAACAAAAAATGTGAGTGGGAAACCCTCCTTTGTGCCACACAAGCACAAAATCTGTTTTCCTAGAATTCTGAGAAAAAAAAGTCAGCGTTCTCTCTCTCTTCTATATATATTTATACACTAGGCATGTTTTTTATTCCCTCTGTGGCCCTAATCCTCTTCCATTTCATCGGCTTGCTTTTCAATATTCAGAATCTTACATGAAGAGGTGCAGAATTTCAAAGTGAGAGGGCATTAATTCTCTTAATCTATTTATATTTTCGAGATTTTTACATAAATGTCATCCATTATTTGTTCAGGTGGTTGTACTGCAGAACTGTGCACAGCTCCTAAAGTGCTAAACCCTCCCGAGGGTGTTTTTTTTGCCATCAAATTAGGGTCTTAATTTGCCTGTCTTCCAGTGCTGCCTGACAGTTTTCTCAGCATTTGACAATGTAATTTGACCACCAATTTTTAAACTTACATTCTTAAATTACATTAGAAACACTGGCGACAGCTACCTAAATTTTAGATCAGTAGGGAGTTTGTTTGGAAGGGGACCTTTTATTTGGCCATTATTATACCCTTTTCACAACTCTGTAATGCTCTTTCCTACAAGTTTAATATAACTAATACAGACCTTTTATTTATTTATTTATTTATTTATTTATTTATTTATTTATTATATAAGTTTTAGGTTCAGTAAAGTTTAATGTTTGTCCATTTTCTCATGTTCTGCCTAGTTTTCAATACTAAGTAATCTTTCGAGCATGTTTCAGAATGAATAAGCAGGTAAACAATGCTTACATTAAAGTAATACAACACATGCTACATTTTAGGATAAAACAACTTGTTTCCAGTCTTCAATAAAAGTAAAATATTGTAGTTGTTGGATTTTTGGGGTCATCTCTACGTTTCCCAGCACCTACAGTGTGTTACCCGTAACAATTCCTGCACATTATTTTAAATATTGTTTTAAACAACATTTGAAGTTGGAGCCAAACATCTTTCATGAATTTTATTATTTACCCCATGAGAAAAAAATGAGAGGAACAAAGGTATGAACCCACACTTTTGATCTGAGAAAATACATATATTTGTTTAACTTGTTGCTGATGAAACTTTCTGTATGCTAATGATGGACTTGTCTGTGATTGATTTTATTCTTATCTTTTAGCGAATTGGGGCAAATATGTTTATACTTCTTGCTCCTTTTCATTCATGACTTTTTTTCTCTCTGTTTTGTTTATTTATATATTTTTTTACTTTTGTATGAATTGATGTGTTTTTATAGATTTTTTTGTTTTATATATATTGTTTTACGAATGAAATAAATCTTTAAAACCTAAAAAAAAAACAAAAAAAAATAACTAAAACTCCTGACTCAAGCTAGGGACATAAAACAAATCAGAAGAAAAAAACAAATATCAAAAATTGACTTGTGTTTTTTATAAGAAGATTGTTGTTAAAAAGAAATAGCTGTAAATTAGTCCCAGAGGTAAACATGAATTCTCCTGACACTACACTTTTTTTGTAAAGAAAATAAAAAAAAGGTTGCAACCAGGAAAATAAAAACCACCAACATAAATATCCTGCTGCATCTCAATAATCCAGGTAGAAAAATCTAAATAAAGTTGCGTAGGTCCTCTGAACCAGTTCGAAGTACAACTTATCCAGAGGACCCACTCAACATTTTTTAGAGCAGCATAAATCACAGCAAACGTCTGCTGAAAACACAGAACCCTCATATCTTCTGAACGCCATTTATCTTGACATTATAGCCACATTAACAAAGTAAACAGTGATAACAACATCAGGCGTGCACACGCAGCTGAAACTACTCCCTAACCCCTCTGACCTGACAACACAAACAAGCTACTAAACCAAACTTTTACATGTTTGTGCCTCACGTGTGGTTCTTCATTTTCTTTTTCAAACTTGTGCTGACATGAAGTAACTCACAAAACCCACAAGGACACCATAGGGCCAATCTGTGTTGAGTTTGCATGTTCTCTCTGTGTGTTCTTAATAATTTAACAGACACTACAGTTTTCTTCCACAATCCAACAACCATTATGTGTGTTGTCGGGCCGGTGATCAGTGCAAGCTTATGTTGCTTGGTATTAATAAAATTGTGCTATGTAATGTCATCAGTTCATGTTTTCATAAAATAACAAAGTTTGTGCTCTGCAATCAGGTCAGAATTAAATTCTGTTTTGTTCCTAAACTTTTGTATCATACGAGATTATTTGTTCTGAACTTTTCCCATAAAGGAGTTTTTTATTATTAAATTCTTGTTGTTTGGGGGCTGGAAACGATACTGTTGGGGTTGATATGGGCCAAAAAGGAAAATCTAAAACAATTTCAGACTGAAAAAGGCCAGAAGTATTTGTGCTACGGCCAAATGACATCATATTTGCCTTGTTGTAATTTAAGAAACAAAGACTCGAGGCCAAAGTAAAGCCAAATGGATCTGTCTTTCACCATATTTCACTAAACATTTAACCCTCTTCTTGCCGCAGATTTTAACGTCACATAGTTTGTTAAAGTGCCCATGGCTTGTTTAGATGCAATTGCCAGAGAATCACTTAAACGTGTGCCTTGTAAAAGAAAGAAAAGGAGCTTGTGTCACTCCTGAAATATTCGTCCCACCCTTGAGTCCTAAAACTGACTGTAACTTGATTCTGCAACGCGGACCCTCAATCATAACACACAGAGACTACAGGGGAGCGAGAGGTGAATAGAAAAGAGAGCGAGACAGAGAACTGTGTTTTTTGGCAGTACAGTCTGGTGTAGTGGGGATTAGTTATTAGTGTCTCTGAATTAAATCTAAATATTTGGAGCGACAGATTTGGTTTTACTCCCAATTGTTCGTTAATTGTGAGCCTGCGAGCCCTTCGCGCCATCCTTCACTCGCAGGTTGAGTCACAATGTTGGCCGGTCACATAGAGAGGCTCAGCTATCTTTGTTTGTATGAACAGTTATTAACACACTAATATTTACTTCTGATTATCTCTCAATCAGACAAGCCTACAATCTAACAACTTCAGTAAATCCGCTTTCTTATCTGGGTCTTGCATTATTATAGCCGAACAACAAAAAAATACTGCAAAGTAGACATTGAAGTTCATTTTTTATTGGTTTACAACTAATAACGGACTTTTTACCACATGGATACAGTAGTAGTACCTGTAAAGTAAACTAGACAAAAGGTTAATGGATGTTTCAAACACAAACAACCCAAACAATAGGGTTATGTAGCCCAGAAGAAAAGAGTTATTTTGGACATTTTGTGGTGATATCGTTATTTTGGATAACAGTCCAAAAAAATAACTTCAGTTTTACAGGTTTCTTTTAAATGGGGTATCATTAAAAAGACTGTGAACAGGTAATGTATCTTTTTGAACAACCTCAGTTTAGAGAAACAGTGTTTTCTGACCATATTAATAAGCTAACAGCTATACAAGTGGGGCTATTTTAGACCATTTTAGAACATTTAATTGAGGTTCATGCCAAATAGTGCTGTCCTAAACTATTATTTTTCTCTCAATTAATCTAACGATTATTTTTACGATTATTTGATTAGTCTAATAACTAATTTTATTGATTCATTAACGATTAGTTTTTGTTGGTCAATTACTATAAAGACTAATTTATGAAAAATAAATATCAAAACCTTTTCTAATTGAAATTCTTGTATTTATTTAGTTTGTTGTCAGGTAGCCATGATACCAGAGCCTGTCTGTATCATGTCTTGTGACGTCCACGGCCTGTCCCTGTTACCACTACTGACCATGTGTGTCAAAGACAGAAAGGCAGATGTGGCAGTGGAAAGTGTCAAAGCAGTTTGGATAGAAAAACAAAGTAAAAAAAAAACAAAAACGATTAATCGATTATTAAATTAGTCGTTGATTATTTTAGTAATCGATTAGTCGTCGATTAATCGACTAATGGTAGCAGCTCTAATGCCAAGACTATTTTATAACTCTTTACACAGCCACCAGTTTTGCATTACACAACTACTGTATTTAATCAACGAAATGTTTAAAAAACACAACCAAATGGACCTTTATTCTAAAGCCAAAGAGGTTTCCATTATGCTCCCCATAATGGAGCGTGGGTGGGCTCTTGCCTGGTTCCCAAGAGAGATGCTTTGGACACCTTTCATTGTAATTCACACCTTCATGCATATGTGACCGAAACATCTCTCTTGTATCCCTAGCAAACAAAGAACCTTACAACTCTCCATTGTGAGGGACTCCATTGTTCCAGTCTAATCTGCATGTGAATCAGAGGACCGACAAGGCCTCTCATAAGGTCTATAAAGCTTGGAACTCCAGACATTTTGAAAGTTTCCTGGATGGGAAACATCTTTAAGGATAAAAGTCTGCTTGTTCTTGTTTTTTTTTTTGTTTTACCCTTTTTTTAAATTTATCATGACCTTGATGACTGAGAATCTTTACCAATATATTGCCACAGTTATTTACACATTTACATGGGTTTTGGTAGTGATGGAACTTTTGGAGAAGACTAGGACATTTCAAATAAGGTGTTCAATATAAAACAGAAAGCAATGTAAAAAGTAGTATTTGAATGAACCAGTTGAACCACTTTTTGACACTACTTTGGAGGCTGCCCTGTGATGGACTTGAATGGACTTGGATGGATGGATGGATGGATGGATGGAAGTTTGAAGGATAAGGTTGTTCAACTGAGCAAATTTGTCCTAAGTGATGGGCTATGTGGCTCCTTTTGATTGGAACCAGGTCTTGTGGAGCCATTTGTTTAAATTTTTACAGGTTAGAGACGTCACTACAAACAGTTGTACAAAGTGACGTGTCATCATGTTGAATTGCAAGCGGGATGAAGGTAATACCTCAATAATATTTGCTTTTACGAGCCACAATTTATGTTACAAAGTTAATTCACTATTTGACTATTACACAGCTACTAATTACTTTCCTATAGTCAGTTGTGGGGGGTCTCCTTTTTGGATCTGTACGACTGATGTATCCATTCTTGGCAACAAGATGCTCTGTTAAAGTCACCTTTTGCCAAAACAAACCCACCAAAAAAACGTGAACTTAAAGTGGATATCCCAGCCTCAACATCCCTTGACATCCATTAGTCTGCATGTGTGTTTTTATCTCCGGATTCTTCCTGTGGATTTAGTTAAACTTTTCCTAATCTCATGATTAGTTGAGCATATGGCTGTCTGAATATAAAACATTGGACATCAAGTCAAGGTTACATGGCTCACTGTGCAAATCACAGAAATTCCTTTTTAACTCTCTGCTTAGACATAAACATCATAAATCTGATAACATCATGGGTATATTTATTAAAATGCTGTACGTGTTGTAATCAGAATGTCTCACTTAAACAGGAAGTCTCATAAAGTTAAACTAGTGGCAAAATATTAACACCTAATCCAACCGAAAACCAAATGTAATACAAAACCTGATCCCCGGGCTACTGTGGAAACCTGGAATAAGGAAGTTTCTAAGATTTTAAGATTAATTTCTCTCTGCTCTGAGTCACTTAGACATAACATAGAAAAAAGTCCCTGAAAATACACACTTACAAACAGATGGAAAACGATAAAACTAGAATTTTCAGCTTGTATACACCACACATAAATACACTCCTACAAACATCTAAATTGACCTAAAACAGTGTTAATCGGACCACACACACTTGCTCACACACACAAAATAGAAAAAAAAAAGTTTTATACCAATTAACACAACTGTCACAGTAACAGTCGTGAACCCAATATAACTGTATAAATCCAACTACAAACACGCAGCAGAGTGGACCAGTCTGAACATGCGTTCCTGTTTGTTGCTGTGTGCAGAAACTACAAACCCAGAGAGTCACACGATCCAGGAAGGAAGCTGCAACATGTGGACATTGATCCAGTTTTACAGCTTTAACAAGATGCAGCTGATAACCAACCTACTCATATCAAAACTATGTTATTTGTGCAGCTTATTTTCACTCAATACTCCCTGACATTAAAAAAATAAGGAAGATGGGAAAATATGTCCAGCACCAGAAGTAGGCGTATTAGTGATTTTCTATGGCTGATTACAATGACAATATTTAGAAATCAGAGCAGCTGAGAGCAAATGCTAACACCAGTTGTTTTATTGGTTTGGACCCATGATTATAAGGGTTTTTTATTCATACACATTACATTTATTAATATAATCCTAGCATAGGAACAATGGCCTACTACTTTATATGTTGAAGTTTTAAACAAAAAAAAATTAACAATGATCTCATATTGGGAAATAATGGAATTGGAGACATTTTGCTAACAGACAAACAGTAATGAATTAAAGTCTTAATAAAGATTTAAGCAAAAATGTTCCATGTGAAGAGCTCTGAGTATGTGTTGGGGATAACTTTCAGCTACTACCACACCATACTTTTTTTTAAGCTTTAGCAATTATATGGTTATTAAATGGCCGTGGCGGCCATCTTGAACAATCAGCCCAGTTGTACACGTACATCCAATGCATTGCAATTGCATTTGGAGAGGTTCATTATAATTCATCCACTGATTCATGATTCACAAAATATTTTACCAACATTCCACACAAACACACAAGTTACAGCGAAACACTGTGTTAACACTGTTATGCACAAAAAGCTCCTGCTCTTTAATCAACTTACAATGGTCAGGCATGGCTCATTATTGGAAAAAATAGGCAAAAATGGGTCCAAGTAATCAGCCAATCAGTCCATCTCGAGCCAGCACACAGCCTTTTTCTTTAGTTGTCAAAAACCACACCTGCACATTAAAGTGATAATGCAGGTTAAAAGCTAGACTCCTCACTAAGGTCATGTTGTATTTCTTCCTAATAGACCACTTCGTAGTTACGAGTACTAGCGAAGTCAAAGTCATCCAGGTCACATGTCAATCAAAAAAACGCTGAGGTTGCAATGAAAACGCTGTTGGAATTGTGCAAATTCAAAAAATAGATTTATAGCTTGGATGTTCATTAAAAATCTAATCTACAATCCCATTGGAAAGATGAACACAAATCAATTTAGAGGAAATACACTAGGTCTCTATAACGGTATAAATTTACCAGTTAAATTTCCAATGGCACCTCCAAAACCTCAGCGTTTAAAAAAAAAAAAACGTGGGCCTGCTTCACGCATTTGTAACAATTTTTAACTATGAATTGGTTTCTTATAAAATATGTTAAATTCAGTCACCATTTGTTTGTCCTTTTTGGCACAGTTTTCCAAAGGCTTTTACAGAGCTGTAAAATTTATATACATGTTATAAATGTTATAATGCACTTGAAACACTGACGAAACTACCACCTTGGAGCTTTTGTCTTAAAGGTCTCCTATTATGGGGGTCCTAGAACAAGTTAGGACACATCTCTGGTCTGTACAAAACATGTTCATTTCATTTAATTCACAAAAAGAATCTCAGATAATGAAATTTCATCTTTTCAGTTCTGCCTCT
>JAUBOC010000170.1:18999546-19009749 GCA_032275365.1 Anablepsoides cearensis | reverse complement strand
AGTTTGCATGTATATCATGAAACTTTACTTTTTACAAAATCATTTATTTAGAACATTCAGGAATGTTAGCTTGTCAAGCTCGTCTTAAAAAAAAAAAAACTGTCTAGTCCTGGCCACACCTCCTCGCTCCCCCCCACAGCCCACATTGTAACCATTTTTCAAATTTGACTGGGGGCGGAGTTATCCTTTCACAGGGGGGGTAAGTTCCTCTTTAAAATGATCAGCCATTAAAGTTTGAACAGGAATATTTTTATTAACAGTCAGATTGAATCAGTATAAATGTTAGACTGATGGTTCCATTGTTCAGGTTCATTTATGGTTCTAATGTTTACTAAAATAAACACATTTGTTTTTTTTACTAAAACATAACTGCAGCTTCCGAAGATAAAATGTGATAAAAGTTGGTCTGTGAGTGTGTTCAAGTTTTACAGCAGATTTTTATATTTCTTATGTTAAAATATAATAAATAAATAAATAAATAAATAAAATAGATTTGGGTCAAATTAAATAATTTTACCTGAAATTAAAACCCATGGATTATGTTTATTATACTAAATGTTAAATAAAACAGGCTATAGATCCCTAAACGAACACTGCAGTATATTAAATTAAAAAATGAAACCTTTAGATGTGAATCTACATTTGACTTTTAGGAAGGTGGAAGTTTAGTTTTTTTTTTTCATTTGATAATCTGTTAGTTTAAAATCTTTCAGATCTTTCCACTGACTGAGCATCAGAACCTCATGAACATTGAGAGTCTCTGAGTGAAAGAGCTCATCAGTATTTTTAAACATTGTTACTCTCTTCCTTGTAGGCTGCTGCACTTTAACTTGTGAAACACATCATGAAACACATCCTCTGGTGTGGCGTGTCCATGTGTATATTATATAAATAATGATGGTGGGCCGCCAGGACCAAAAAATGCCCGGGCCGTTTTTTAGACCCAGTTCAGCCCTGACCAAAAGTAAATAAAAATGCACCCAGGAAACCAAAATCGCCTAATTACAGAGATTGTAATGTCCAAATCACAGAGATGTCTATTCGCATTGGATTAGTATTATCACAGGACCTCGGAGTTCAGTGAAATATGGTAGGTAATTTGCGGGGGAATTTTTACTTTACAAATTACTGACATGGCCGATTCGCACGGGATTAAGAACACAGACAACCTCTGTAATTATTACATGGGGTCCCTAGGTAAAACTAATCCCGTCAGAATAGGGCTTTAGATTACAATTATTACATTGATTAGTTTTGTTGTTATATTTCTAATTTATTTATTTTGTCAACCCCCCTCCCCACACACACGTATGCTTTGTGTGTTAGAACGGCCTGATCAGCCACTGTACAAATTCCTTTATGTTTTAGTCAGGCAGTTTTGCTTCAGTTCCTAAGTTGATACCTTAGTTGAAAATCTCTTATATTGACCTCTTTTATGGATCCAAAGCTGTTATTTTTTTTACTTTTATTTTATTTGGGTCAGGGAGAGGGTCCTGCCCCAAGTGGAGGAGTTTAAGTATCTCGGGGTCTTCTTCACGAATGATAGAAGAATGGAGCGGGAGATTGATAGGTTGATTGGTGTTGCGTCTGCAGTGATGCGGGCGCTGTACTGGTCGGTCTACATTCCTGCCCTCATCTATGGTCAAGAGGTTGGGTAGTGACCGAAAGAACAAGATCGCGGATACAAGCAGCTGAAATGAGTTTCCTCTGCAGGGTGTCTGGGCACTCCCTTAGAGAGGGTGAGAAGCTCAGTCATCCAGGAGGGACTCAGAGTAGAGCTGCTGCTCCTTCACGCCGAGAGGAGCCAGTTGAGGTGGTTCATCTGGTCAGGATGCCTCCTGGACGCCTCCCTGGTGAGGTGTTCCGGGCACGTCCCACGGGGAGGAGACGCAGAGGAAGACCCAGGACACGCTGGAGGGGCTATGTTTCTCAGCTGGCCTGGGAACACCTTGGGATTCCCCCAGACGAGCTGGCCCAAGTTGCTGGGGTGAGGGAAGTCTGGGTCTCTCTGCTTAGGCTGCTGCCCCCGCGACCCAATTCCGGATAAGCAGAAAAAACGTATGGATGGAAGGATAAAAGCTTAGGCTATGGCACAGGGTTCTATAGTGTACAACCTCAATAAGCGTAATAAACGTACAGCTGTTACTGGACCTATACAGGCCTTCAGTCAGCACTGTTATTCTTATCACTCTTAAACACTTTTATTTGGGTGTATCTAAAAAAAACCTCATGGTGTAGTCAGAATACAATAAATGGGACTGTGGTAACTGTAATAAATCTGTAGAACACCTGATTGAGGGCAAGAACCTTGTGACGATATATAAATGTGATCAATCAGTGTTTTCATTTCGGTGGTTGGGTATGAGATGAGTCGTTTTTCAATACTGGGAATGGGCTCTCTAATCAAATGACAGAAAACTCAAGATCTGTCACATTATGAATGTATCTTCGTTCCTCTGGATTAAGAACACTGTGGCAGTAAGTTGCAACTCCACCTCCTTGTTTAGCAGCCATGTCTGCTCTGTGTGTGTGTAAGACATGTCTGCTTCGCGCAAACAATCCGTATCTCTCTAACTGGAGTGTTGTAGGAACAAATGATCCAAACAAATGAGGCATAAAACATCTGAGAGTCTGAGTTCATGATGGCATTTCATGTCCTCAACCTCAACATGACAGGAAAGACCTTGAACATTATGGTGTACAATTGTCAATGTTGTGTCTGATTGAACAAAATTTAGTAGGGGTCTGGTGTTCAAGAAAGATGTTTGGATCATGGTGTCCAAGGCTGCTTTGATGTTTTCATCGGCATAGATCTTTTTTCATTAAAATAACAAAATAGCTTTGAGCTCTTCCATTGAAGTGGTCTGGCTGAGGGCAACGTACGCCATGCCAGGTTCAAAGATTTGCTTTAAAGAAACAACTGCGGATTTCAAAGTCATTGTGGGCTGTACATCCAAAGGCCAGCTTTACTGGAAACTGAAGCCTAACCACTCCTTTCATACTCAACTGTTCTTCCAATCTCTCAATGTACACCAAGTCTTGCGGTTTTCCTTTAACCCTTTGTCTGTCCTGCTGTAGGATTGTCTAATTTAAGTCCAATCATATTCACAGTTGTTCTTTGATCTTTAGTAGCGGTTACACTATCAGCTATCGTTCCAAATGTTCTATTGACCAGCCCATCCTCAACATTTAGGTTCCTAATGATCATAATGCGGATGCCCAGACCAACCTGTATGCTGTCAAGCAAGTCTTGTTTGTTGCCGTTGATGTAAGTTGTCAAAAGGGCCATGTTTCCCGTTTTGGGATCCTTTCTGTAATCCTCTTCCTGAACATCAAATACTGTTGTGGTTAGACTTCCTACAATTTCATCATTATGGTCCTGAACTTGTTTGTAGCAAAAATGTGCAAGGCATCTTTTGGACAATCTTTGGGTTCCGCAATAGTCTGTGCCAGTAGCGATTTGTCGTCATTGCTGAGAGAATCGGTCTTGCTTTTAACTCAAATTCTGTTCAGGAGTTCCGCAAAGACTTGGTCATCTTTTTGCCGCATGATTTCTGTCAAGTTGACGATTTTAAAATTCTCTTTCCAGAGATCAACAACGCCATCCTTGTAGATGCAAATAGGTTTTGCTCTGGCAACTGGTGGCAGCTGGTAAAAATCTCCTACAGCCAGGACAGACATTCCTCCAAATGGCAAATTGTTTCCTTTAATTTGTTGAAATCTCCGGTGAACATACGCAAATGGTTCATTGGAGAACATAGATATTTCATCAATGATGAGTATTTCTGCTTTTGAAAGTACAGCTCTCACCTCATCCAATGAATTTCCAAGTCCTTGGTATGGTGGTTTTAAACTTTTTGGCAGCTTTAAGAGTGCAAGGTCTTTCCTGAAATGTTGAATGCTGCAGTACCAGTAAAGGCCGTTAAGAGCACTGTAGGCTGGGATATGTCACCAAAATCTTGAAATGTAGAAAGCTGGCGCAGAATTTTTGTTGCCTCTTCATGGACGCATTTGATAATGTGCGATTTACCACAGCCTGCTCCTCCCGTAACAAAATAAAAGAAGGGTTCTGGACTACAACCCCAGACGCGCTGCAGGCACCAGTCACGAATTGCATAGAAAACTGAGGCCTGTGTTTCATTGAGACTTTGATACATCAGGGCTCAATTTTGGAACTTCAATTCCAGGCATGCCTCTGCTGTTGTCTTGAATCTGGTACTCTGGGACTGGATCATCTTCTTCATTCTTTGGTCCTCGATCTTCGAAACATTCCAGGTGGTCAAGTTCCACTTTGGGCGCATAACTGTTCCAAGCGTTTAGTACTGGTCCTTGTTGATTTCTTCCATTATTTTGTCTTTTTTTTGTTTGTTTTCCCCCTTTTCCATCATAACACTTTGTGTTGAAGTCAACATACCTTTTGACTGGCCATCGTCCCCGAACACCACCTTTGTAAAAGGCTTCGTATGTTGGGACATTCGTTACTTCTCTGGTCTTAATCTCTTCTGTGTGGCAAATAAAATTAAAGGTGTCTTCTGTAATATTTTTGTGGTTGTTTTTGGAGCGAGAAACGAGGAAATCTAACAACGGCTGGTTTCCCCATCGTTCTTTTCTGAACATATGTATGTTGGCCGTAAAGAACCCTGTACTCTGACGCAAATTCGGCCAGGCACATATCCTGAAATTCTGGCGTTTGAGGTCTGTTGGTGTATTTTTCCAGTGATCCTAACATCCAGACATCCTCTTCATCTGGGTGCATTTTCATCAGTCGACTCATTAGAAGGCTCATTCTTACGGCATCCTCATCTGTTTGAAGGAAAATTACATATCGTGAGCACTTTTTAAGAGGTTATCCGCATGTCCTGGCAACTGATTCCTGTGCGCTGACCTCCCTGTGCTTTGAGTAAGCCTGCATGATTTTTTTTCATTTCATCCTGTTTATTTATGTCAGATTTCTTCAGGTCGTCACTTACTGAGTTAAGGAACTTTGTCATTTCATGCTCTGACTTACATAGGTAAGACATCATGTACTCTATGCAGACAAATTTGTCGAACATTCCATGCTCGCAAGGTTATATCCTTGCAAGCGAGGACTCCTAGGTTATATCCATTCACCCAGGAGTCTTTAGGATCACGTTTATTTATGACGACCATTCCAGATGTGAGCTCATTGACATAAGATTCATATTGTGTCTTGGTCATGTTACAAGCCTGAAGCAGCTCAGATAAATAATTGAAGGAAGCTTTTTCATCTTTGAGTAAATCCCTAACTACTTTCAGCTTTCTCTTAGCCTCCCTTTGTTAGCTTGAGACAAATTTGGATTGGGATCATCTGGATTTCTTACCTTTGGCTTCATCTTTACCTGTCTTGGCTTTGTCATCTGTCTTGGCCTGCTCATTGCCATCAGCTTCATATTCAGTAGGGTCAATTTGGGATGGGTTGGTGATTATAGTTTCCTCCATTGGTAGTTTGGGGAATCCAAATCTGCATTCTACATTTCCCTTTTTACATGATTTGGAATGTTTCTTGCTATGCATTTGAACTTCCTTGACAATTTTATAAAGCTCGGGGTCTGCAGTTTCATCCGGTAGCTGGCATGAGATGTTGCAGTCGATAAATTCGCAGAGCATGTTGTAGTTTCAGGGTTTTAGAAAGCTCTTCTTTTGAAGGCCTGATTTTCCTGCTGCCAGTACATTTTTTATTGTGTTGGACCTGATAATTAGGCTGTTTGTGATATCTTTCCTTCATATACTCCCTTTTTTTTGAGTGTTGGCTTCTGAAGACGGGATCATCTCTGAACCGATTCCTTATACGCTCACTCATTACTTTTTGGTGTTGCCTTCTGAAGACGGGATCATCTCTGAAACGATTCCTTATGTACGTTTTCATCATGAGAAGGTTCATCATCAACATCCTCTCTGACAAAAGACAGAGGCACAAACTCATAGGTGGCACTGGGGTCACAGTTTTGAAAGAGATTGTGCAGATGATTGACCAAGCCAGTTAGGTTGCTGAAAGTCATCATTACTGCAGTTCCATTGGACCAAGCGCTGGGCAGGCCTGCTGTACTTCTTGCATGGGAATCAAACGCCAAACCTACCATTTCTGTCCCTAAAAACTTCAATGCACTCTGGAGTCACCATAAGAAATGTGTGGGTGATGTTTTCTTCCAGACACTACAGTTGTAAGGCAAGTGGCAAACCCATTTGTCGAGATCTTTGAGGGCTGCCTCTTGGAGCAAAGACCTTACCAACCCTTAAGCCTGACTTGTGTACTGCATAAAGGTCTCTCTCTGTCAGTACATGCCTGGGCATCTCTTCGACTGCCAAATGATTGCTGTGAAATGTACCATCATTCAACAGCAGCTGTTTAATGCTAACATAAAGTTCATCTCCTTTTTCAATCACTCTGTCAAGCAATGCTCTGTCAAACTGCAACCCCTCATCATGGTAAGCTAAAAATGTGAGTGCCATGCATGCCATTGCGTGAAAAATCATCAAACCTGGAGTCAGCTTGGGAGTGCATAGCCCTCACCATCAGGACAGGCGGACTGCAGGATTCCAACCTAGGAGCCTGTAACATCAGAAAATGTTACAAATTTAGTATTTGTAATAATATTTATCTGACACACCACCAATATACAACTTGCAAGTTAACTGGCAGCTTCCTTGCCTAACATGGTCCTCCATTGGTGTGCAAAAGGACTCGACAGGAGCATCCATCATGGGACTCCGTCTGCTTGACTGGCGACGGGTGTCTCTCTCGGAGCTCCCTCCTCCTAACAAAAAACAGCAGCTATCAATTAGGTGAAAGTACAAACTACACCTGATACTCTTATAGTGTCTCTGATCATAGATCGTGTGTGACAGCTGACCAAATTATGGAATGCATTTTGCCATAAGTTACAAAGATTCTTCACATTTTGCATTCAAGTTCTAAAATAAATTCTAGTGTCATTCAAATCAAAACAACACAATCTAAATAATTTCTGCAAATTAAAACAGTCACACCTGTTGCTCCTCCAGTCTCAGCTTGGAGGGAACTGGTCTTGGACGTCTCCTAGCAGTGGCCTTCTAACAAAAGGTCACTGTTTTAATGAAAAGACTTTTAAATCATCTGACACAACAAACTGAAATGATCATCCAAAAAATATATTCATAAATGAAATAAATACCTTCTTCCCTCCAGAAGATTTTGGTAACTGAGCATCACCGCCAGACGCTGGGGAAATCCGGGCAATCTCCTTTAGCAACGAAGGGCTGAACCACACAGGATTGGAGGGGATGGAAGACTCCAGCAGGTCTCCCTTTAAAATAAAGATGTGCTTAGAATGGTTTCATCCATATATTGACAATGTATTGCTCTAAGATGAAGCAAAACATACCTGTTCATCAACCATCCTCCCTGGGGTATGTGGACAGTCGTCAACCATCCTCCCTGGGCTGCGTGGACAGCCATCTCCTCTCTGGGACTCATGCAACTTCTGTAAATCAATTTAGTGTATTTAGCACCTATTAAGAACAAATGTTTCTTCAAGGCATTGTATAAAACAAATCTTTTAATTTCAATCATACATTCATTGAAATTGATTCTAGTTTTAAAACAGTACAGCAAGCTCAATTAATTATACGGTAGTTCAAAAAGTTTCAAAGGAAACCAAACAGATTGCATCAAGTCATCACTCCTCCTGGATGAGAATGTAATGACAGCAGAAAATCGCTTGCATTGCATTGTTGACTTTACAGCTTTCCCTCATACAAACCATGTGTGTAGCAACAGTGGAATTGAATAACTGCACTTTAAAAAAGAAGAAACACCCAGCAGAACCTGGCTCAATAGAAGCAGCCATCTGCTGTGACTGACTGGGGTTTGAGAAGACGGAGCAAAATGTACAAGAATAAACAATTGATAAACAGTAGAACCAATATACAGGTGGGACAACAAGTAGTGAATGGCAGCATTATCTCATGCGAGGCATAATGACTTTAATTGATAGATATTCGGTTCTTCAGCTGTTGTCCTGCAGTAATTGTGGCCCCTTGAGCAGTTTAGTTGAATAGTCCTGACTTCAGCCTTATCAGGATTTTAAATAACAGTTTGTGTCTTTTAAAGTCCTCAAGACATGCCATAATAATAATAGTAATTACTAATTTTTACATAGTAGACCCAAAAAATCCCAGAAAGAACAAAGTGTCATTCCAAATGCCAGGCAAACTAACATTATAGTAATTTGTTCATACAGTACATACTCTTGGCAATACATTTTATACTCATCTTTGTGTGAAATTCAACAGTAAGAGCTAATGAGCTCAAACTCATTAGGAATGTTAACTAATTTAACAAAAACCTTTTTAAAGTCCTACATTCAGTATTGATAATTATGCAATACAAAATGTTATAACCACATGACCATCACAAAAATAAAATAAATTCAACTTAAAAGAGAAATTGTGATATCAACAATGCTACTGAATACCATAAAATGAACATTTACTGAAGTTTTATTGTAAACAAATTGTGAACATCACTTACTTCTCTGGACCAGTTCTTCTGTATTTGTCTGTGTCTCTTTCCTGTTCCTCAAACCAGCCGGTCGAGGCAGCTGGCCGCCTGTCCTGAGCCTGGTTCTGCTGGAGGTTTTTTCCTGGTTAGCAGGGAGTTTTTCCTCTCCACTGTTTGCTCAGAATGGGAGACTGTGATGAAGAGATTCAACGCAATCTGCTGGTTTCTTCTTTAGATTGTTTTTTTTTTTTCATGTACAGTGCCCTGAGACAACGTATGTTGTAACTTGGCGCTATATAAATAAACTGAATTTAATTGTAACTAAATTGAATTACTTCTCCGAGCAGCCACACGCTGAAACTCCTGCCTCAGCTGTTGCTGCTGGATTTCTCCCACGACAAGATGTGGAGGAAAGTCCAGAACAACGACCTGTAAATTTCAATCAAAACAAATAACACAAATGAACATGTGTGTTCAGATATAATTGAACATGAATAAATGCAGTGAATATTAAACTTACATTGGCACAGAGCTGACAGATGTAGGACAAGAGACTGTCAAAGTCTTGTCCAGCCTTCTTGAAGATACTGCTGGCGGTCAAGTTGTTGCTGGGTGCCAGAAGACAGACGACCTCAGGGTTACAAGGCAGAACAGCAGCCATCAACTTCAACTCTTCCACAGAGGCCCTGGGGGATGCAAGCACTCCTAAGGAGCGGTTACCCTCTGGCATGGCAACAAACCCATCTACGATAGCACGCAGATGGGAGTCAGCAACCAGAAGAGCAAACTGAAAAAAGAAAAACAATGTTTGTGGATGAATTTTTTTATTCAACACCAAGAATTCTATATGACACAGGCCAAACAATAAATTACCTTCTCCGGAACCTCGGCTGGCAGTACCAACTTCCAGGTACACCTAGTAACTCGGGAACGCGGCCACCTCAGGACCCGGTGGTGCTGCCCCGTCCCACGACCTGTTTAGAAACATACGCACATCTGGATTAAAGTTTCAGGCCTCTGAAAACCTGATAAATTCAACGATTTTATCTACATACGTGACCCAAGAGGGGTCGATGGCCTACGGGGCTCCTCCTGTCAAAATAAATAAAATTTTGATCAGGTACAAACATAACTGAATTGGTATATTGCAAATAAATTTGCCAGAGTTTGTCATTTAAAACATACCTCGTCAGGAGGCACGGACTCCAGCAGTCGGGACATCTAAAAGAAACAAATAAGCAAAGAAAATGAATAAAGACGTTCCATAATAGTTACTGAAAAGTAAAATGACAGCTGTACCTTCTTCACTTGCGATTGTGTGGGTGACCAAGCACGCAGGGAAGGCATTGATGTCCTAGGCTGTAAACACAGAAATAATTACTATCATGCTTAAGGCCAAAACTACCAACAGTTGCTTTAGTGGTGATAGAAGTAAAGAGAAATACTGTAATCTTTCATTTATGTACCTTGGCGACGTTCGGCTCCAGGAGGTCCAGCTTCGTCCACCTCACCTTGGCGGCCTCTGACCTCTTTCCTCTACGTGGCATCCTGCATGACCAGAAGAAAAAACAAAAGACACCTGGGGGGGAAAGCTGGTTATTGACACAAAAACAGTCTGTGTGAAACTAAGAACAGTCTTTATAGGAGTGTGTGTGTGTGTGTGTGTGTGTGTGTGTGTGTGTGTGTGTGTGTGTGTGTGTGTG
>JAUBOC010000170.1:18957863-18969251 GCA_032275365.1 Anablepsoides cearensis | reverse complement strand
TTAGTGTAAAGCGCCTTGGGGTCCGGAGGGACTTGATAAGGCGCTCTATAAGTTCAGTCCATTTACCATTTACCATATTGCTAACCAGTCAAGACTAAATATTTTATTGCCTAGAATGGGAACTTAATAAAACGTAATAAAAATATGAATTTACTTTTACTATTAACAATAACATTTGAACTCTACAAAACTCATTGTGCAACACCTTTGGTTTTCCAATCCATAAAAATAAATTAGCATAATTTAGCTTTTTCAGTGATGGATACAAATTATTTTAAGTGCTTTCAAGTAATGCCTCCTCAAACCTCCCACACATAAACACAAACAAGTGGAGCTTAAAATTCATACATTAAATACAATTGGTATTGTAATTTTACTTTGATTGCAGCAGGATCGTCAACATGTGTAGATTATCCCTTCACAATAGTTTTCGTCATAAAATAAGCTTAAGTAATGACTGCAGAAGATGATAATTCAAAAAATGCGATTACTTGATGAATTGACAGAATAATCGATACATTAATCAAGTACTAAAATAATCGTTAGCTGCAGCCCTACATGTAGTACATTTTAGTTTCTGACCTGTAAAATGCTGTTTCTATGCAGGAAATACCATGTAGAGCTGTTATTGTTTGTTAGAGGTGCTCAATCGCAGCAATGACTCAAAGTTTAATATTAAAAGTCAAATTACAACTGGGTGTTTGAGGGACACCAGAATACTCATGTGGCCCTCAGTGAAAATGACACCTGCTTTAAAAGGTATAGAGTATGTTCAGTGGATTACATGGCAGACATAAAGTAAAAAGTATTTTCAAATCTTTACATAAAAACGGCCTTCAAGATATTGCATCCTTTGTAAACACTGCTCATTATCTGTATATTTATCTCATCTTGTTGCCAAATAACCAATATTTAAATGTTGTGTCACGTTCTTGCCTTTTCAAAAAGTCATTCACCCGCCCACACACTCTCTTGTCATTTTCATCACTGATCAGATCTGTGTGAGCATGTATGTGTGAGCATGTGTGTGCGAGTAATCAAACTGGGCCCTTTCAATCCATTAGTGCAAATGGAAACAAAATGCTAGTTATGCCCAGCCATTTGCTTGCCATCATTTATTCTCATTTTAGACACTCAATCATAACCGTGTGCTCCGCACAATCGCTGTTGATCCACAGTCATCTATCCTAATCTATTCAACCCTTTCTAAGGTTCAGACAGCTTAGAAATAAATCTATGAGACCTGACAGAGGCCACTTTACATCCATGAATGCCACAAATCTGCAGTCCCCGACTGATGACGGGAAGTGATAAACAAAATGAACAAAATGATTGTTTTGGAAGTGGAAAATGGAAATTAGCCCCTTCATTCATATGGACATGTGAGTCCACACACACACCACTTTGGTGCACAAGACTATGAGATAAGACACTGTCCTTTTTACTTATGTACACCATGGTCTTGTGTTTTTGATATTTTTCCCATATCAATTATATTTCTTCATCTCATTTTATGTTCCAAATTATGTTTTGTTTCCTGTCACTGTTGCTCCATATTCTCAGTTATCTTTACTACCTGTTACTTATCCCTCTTAAGTATTTTATAATCACTACTTGTCATTGTTTAGTATCAGATGCTCTGTTATTGCCAGGTTAGTAGCGTGCTCTTCATGTCCTCTCTGAGATATTTCTAGGATGTTTTGCATTCAGCAGCCTCTTTCGTTGTCAAGTATTTTATGTTTTTTCATCAGTTATCTTTATCTTGACCTTGTTTGTTAAACAAATGGATTTGAAAGTCATCAGAAAAACAGTGATATACAATGTTTTTTCTAAAAATGTACTCTATAATAAAAAACAGAATGGGACCTAAAACGAAACCATGAGGAATTCCACAATTATGTGAGGTCATGATTAAGACCAATATATTACAGATCACAGTAATCCAATTGAGATATGATTTGCCCTTCTTTTACTGTGGATCTTCAAAACTTTAGTATTTAACTAGTCAAACTTGAGTGTAGTGAAAATTACAATAAATAAATAAATAAATAAATTAAAACAGATTTAAACACAAAAAAACACAAACAAGCTTTTACTTGTTTTTCACTGTTAAATCAGTTTTTCTTTTGTTTGTTTGGAGGGGGTGGGGTTGCATCCTTTGACACAAAACGTTACAACATTTTCTCACATTTTGAGACATATACTTTCTTTATTTCCTTTGTTTATACCAGTTAGTCTCATTGAAACACAATTCTCTCATTTGCAAGAGAGACATTTTATACAGAATTAAAACAGTAAAATCAACACAACCAATAAAACACAATAATACAAAATTAACTTTCAACAAAAGCACATTGAAGTAAGTTCAAACAAAAGCTACCCTCACTTCAAAAGTAGCAAAATCTAAAAAATAAAAATAAAAACTTGTTTATGAATGTGATCTGCAGTTCTTTTAATAAAAGTTTAAATTTCTTGAAGATAACAAAACAACTTTTGATCCAGTTAAAGTGTGTTTCAGCTGAATGGACCAGAGTATGAGAACTGGGACTGAACATGGTCAAAAGTAGACTGCAAGTGTTCAAAGATAAGAGGTATTGTGTTTGCATGAGAGTAAATAACATACGCATTGGCAAATAAATAATAAAAATGAATGTGCAGATGCATCAGTGAGAATGTCACCCAAATTATTAATAAAAACAGTAAAAAGGGATTGGTCCTAAAAATGACCCTTGTGGAACCCCTTTCAAGAAACCTGATGTTTGACCACCAAACTACACACACTGCCTAGATGTCCTGATAATTAACCCCAAAACCAATGCATGGCCTGGTAGGTAAGACCTTTGTCCAAACACCTCTGACACAAAATCTCATGATTGACAGAGTCAAAAACCTTGGACAAATCAACAAAAGGGCAGCACAGTGATCAGGCATTAAAACCCGGATGGATTAAAGTAGTTTAATACAACTGAACTACAGTATACAGATTCCCTTGCGTTTGTTACTTGGAAATGTAAAGATGTGATAGACTTTTTTGAGCTGGTTGGAATCCCAGCAGTCAACAGTGTAATAATGTGCAAGACCAGTGTTGACAGCTTGGCTTTCCTGTCAGACACTTAATACAAACTGGCCTCTGAGGACATGGACAGTGGAGTTTCTCAAAAAAAATATTTTCCACTAAAGGTAATAGCAAATATATGAGCCAGAGTGAATAAATGAAGTAAAATGTCACATACAATGCAGCAGTTTTCAGATTGATTGAGAAGTTTGTCACCAAGGCAAATTTTCTAGCAAAAGACTAAATTGTCACTTGGTGTGAGCGAGAGTGTGGACTGGTTTTGCTTGTCTTGTTTGTCTCTATGTGCTCCTGTGATGGACCTAGACCTGTCCTGAGTGTATCCATCTTTCGCTCTGTGACTCCTGGAGATAGGCTGCTGCCCTGCGACCCGGAAAGGAAAAGCAGGTGAAGGAAACGGATGACTGGATTTTCTAGCAGCTTTTGTTTTGGAAGTCAAATGAAGGTGTGTATGTGTGTGTGCGTGAGTGAGTGAGTGAGTGAGTGAGTGAGTGAGTGAGAGAGAGTGGGACGGGATGGGATGCTAAAAGCCAATTTGCAATCCTTGGTGGTCTGTCGGGAATGAAAAATGATTGTTCACTTGAAAGCTTGACTGTCCTTGGCAAATTATGTTTACCTAGTGAAATATTGCCTCAAGGTTTATCCAACAGGGAGGAGCTGGGAGGGACCAAAAGACTTTAAAGATGCTTTTTCAAGGGTTGAAATGCAACAGCTGTCTTTCATCCATCCATCTATCCATCCATCGGTCCATTCGTTCAAAACATTTGCTGAACGTTAACATCAAATAAGGTAGGATTAAAATGGAAACTACTTTTGATAACATCTGATCACAAACTGTATGGTATGTACATGTCTATCAATGTTGATATTTTATTTTATTTTTTCCCAAAATGGGTTGATTTGGTTAGAATTAGGAACACAGATTTATTCTGTATTTTTAGGTACAATAAAGGCCCATAGTAAAGCATTTGGATTTGCAATCAAAGTTTGTATATACAGCAATGGATCTCAATTGTTGTCCTTAAGGACCCCTATCCTGCATGTTTTAGTTGTTTCCCTGCTTTTCATTAAGTCTTTAAGTTCTACAGAAGCCTGGCAATCACTTCGTCCATCCATCCGTCCGTCTGTTTTCTTCCGCATATCCAGTGTCGGGTCGCAGGGGCAGCTGTCTAAGCGGACCCTAAGCCGACTTCCCTCTCCCCAGCCACTTGGGCCAGCTCTCCTGGGGGAATCCCAAGGCATTCCCAGGCCAGCCAAGAAACAAAGTCCCTCCAGCGTTTCCTGTGTCTTCCTCTGGGTCTCCTCCCAGTGAGACGTGCCCAGAACAGCTGGCAATCACTCGTTAATTTAAATCAGGTGTTCCAAATCAGGGGAACAACTAAAATATGCAGGATAGGTGGTCCTGGAGGACCAGGATTGAGAACTATGATATACAGTATAGAGTGCCATCATTCAAAACTTAACTTTTAAATTGATTTTTTAAGCACTGCTCTCGATATTTTTCTCTATAGACTAGTGGTACCCAATCCTGGTCCTTAAGGGCCACTGCCCTGCATTTTGTTTTCCTGCACTTCAGCATGCCATCAGGTTTAGCAGAAACCTGTCAATCACTCATTCGATTTAGTCAGATGTGTTGAAGCAAGAAAACATCTAAAAACACGCTGGAAGGGGTCACAGGGCTGAAGACCTCTGGCTTAAAAACATTCAAACCGACCTTCTGTTTTACTTTTTCCTAAACTCTGTTGTGTTGGAGAGTATAGTGGCGCACATGAGACCACTAAAGCAACACAATCTGCTGGCTTCCTTAGATTTATTGTTTTTTTTTTGTTTGTTTGTTTTTTGTGTACAGTGCCCTGTGACTTGGCATTAAATAAACTGAATTGACCTGAATTAAAGCCTTAAATCAAAATTGGGAGTTTATTTTCTGACACTTCTGCATCCTCCATGCCAGGGCATTTAATACTGTCATGTTCTAGCTTTCAAAAACTATGCTCTCAACATCAGTCTGTAATGAAAGTCAGTCAGTATTTTATTTGTGACCCATCACATCGAAATGAGGATTAAGTCTAAAAGTGGTATATGGAGAATAGGCAAACATAGTGTTTTGATATAAACACTTACAAAAATTGTATATTTTCAAAATATGACAAAATGAATGCCTTATCAATGTTTCGTTTGAATGAACTGTCTGAAATATAATCCTAAAAAAACTTTTAAAGCACTTTTTTGAGCAGTAGCAACAAAAACCTGATTTTGAGGAAAAAAACTTAAAATTTTGAGATTTTCCCTGTGAGCTAGCAATGTTTTGTTTCTTTCCAGCTTGGAAATCTCAATATTAAAACACTATTTAAGATTGCCTCTTTATAAGGAAATGAAAATTTCCTTAAAAAAAGGTACATAAAATTACGATCCAGACCAAATATTATTGTGTTATCATAACCAACAAGACAAATTAAATCACATCTCTGGTTCCGTTAATGATAATAATAAAATCATCCAGGTATCAATGTAGCTTTTAAAGTCAGAAATCTGAAAATGTCACAAGGTCATTTTGACCAGATTTGACTTAATCCTCATTTTGATATGATGGGTCACATTTTAGTCCTGTCCAAATTTGAGTGCTGTAAGCCAAAACGTGCTTTTTAAGCATTTTGCAATACAGCGACATTTTCATCACCCATGAACTGCAACTGCAAGAAGAAACGTCTGAATCCATTCAATCAAAAATATGGTGAAAGAGTAACTTTTTTGCTATGTCAGACTAAAAAAACAAAAAAAGTTAGAGTGAAATACCCCTGGGGATCGATGAAAAATGCAAGGATTGGAGGGGAGTGTGACACACTTGTCACAAACCTAGGTATTCCAATGTTTGCCATCAATCGTATAAAAACCTCTCTTACGTTTTAAAGTTTTATAGGGGAATTTGTGGACGTTTATACAGAAACTGGATCCAACCAAAGACAGCTTTTCATAAATAAAATTGAATCAAACTGTCGATATCAAAACAACCAAGATACGTTTAAAGAGAAACCACTGAGGCCCTTTGTCAAAAGATTGAAAAAGACAAGAATATGTTTCTATTTCTCCACTTCAAATAGTCAGGTTACACATTTCAGCACAGTGGTTTAAAAGATTTACCATAACAGAGCGAGCAGAGAAGCAAAGACAGCTGTGACACACTGGGTTTTACACTGTACGGTCGACTAGAACAAAAAAGCACAGAGATGGTGTAAAAAAGGCTTCAACGGTGTCACAGTGTCATTCTCTGAGACTATAAAAGAGCTCTTATTTCCAACAATGCTTCTTAGCACCATGATGAAATTAAGCCCATTTGTTTGTAAGAAACATTTGTTCTCATTGAAAACGTAAGCTGCTTATCCACTGACTGAGGAAGCGGGCCTCCCACCGAAACACTTTGGATACTCAAGATTCATGAAATAAAACTAAAAACACTCACTTTGTTTTAAGTATTTATAAAAGGAAATGCTATTTTATAAAATGTACTTAGTGCTGCACCAAATAAGAAAATATGCACCCTTAACATTTAAAGTGACTTTTTAACATCTTAACTTTGTAGGTCATATGAAAGGGCAGCAACTAAGTTTAGTTAATCAAGCAAATAATGAGATCTGCTCCAAGCATAGATTGGTCTGAGAGACTTTCATTCTCATTACTGAAGCATTGCATTTTTTGTAAACACCCTAAATTAAGTGTTAAAAACTACCAGACCAACCTATTAGGAAACAGCCCTTCAGTCTGGAAAAGATTAAATAGATATGATGCCAAACTTGATAAATGACTACAGTCGCTCACATAATGTTGGTGAGATAGATAGATCGCAGTCTTGTGTGAAGTACTTCAAAGTGATACCGGAGTGAAAGTACATGTATCTAATAATTACTTTTGTATAAAAAAAGTGGTGTACAAAGTACTCAACTCTAGTACTTGAGTAAAAGTATTGATACTCATTGTCAAAATCTACTCAATTAAAAGTAAAAGTTACTTGGTTAAAAATCTACTCAAGTTAACGTACTGAAATACTTACTTTTTAAAATACTTCAGTACTCAAAAGTACATGCATTTAAAAATACTCAAGTATTTAAAATTTTCTAATATCAGTACATTGCTGTGTTGTTTTCATTGATTTTACAGAACCTTGTAACTCAGAAACCACCTGATGTATCGACATGTATCTGCTACATACACCACACCACCTGTAAAGACTTCAGCATAAAAATACAATAAAGTGAGTTCTTAAATGCAGAAATGTAGTTTATCAGCAGCAAACCCTTAAGACGTTTAAACTGACAGAAGCTAATTTTCAGTCCTAAAATCTCAAACATTGAGCTGAGATATGGTCATGAGTGCTGGTTTCTCCACTGTTTTCAACCATCTCCTTTGCTGGTTCTGTTTGAAATGAAGGTGGAGCTCAGGCTCAGCTTGCGAACATTAATGAAGATGATGTAAATCCAAATCTATCCCAGATGTGAGCTACGACAGGAACAGCATGTGGCTAATTGCATTTCAAGAAGAAAAAAAAACAGCAACAGCTGATTACAAAACTATGCTGAACTAAAAGTAGCAAGTCACTAAAAGCTTCCTAGAAATGTAGTGCAGTCAAAAGTACAATATTTGTCTTTAAAATGTAGTGGAGTGAAAGTCATAAGTAAGTAAGTAAACTAAAGACACACAAAAAATGTACAGGCTATATCATGTAAAATTAACTTTTTTGAGTTTTACATCATGTTATGTTATCCTCTCATCAAAAAACATGCCCAAAGTCTTGCTTTGACTCATTCATGCATGTTTGAGAAATCCTGTGGTGTTGTGTTGCTGAGCTCCCAACACTACTTCTCACTCAGTGAAGCCCTTTCCAGATTCAAAATACCTTTTGAGGAAATGTATTTTCAGACACCAAGTAAACTACGCTGAGCTTCTGCATCATAGCGCGCTCATCTGTACCTGAAATGCATCTGTACCTGTATCAATATCAAGAGTCAGGGCATTTTGATGAAGCACAAGTACTTATAAATTTCTAGTAAAATTAAAAGTATTCAGTAAAAGTGACTGGTTAAAATTACCAAGATGACATTTATTGGGTGGTGACCTCCCTAAAAATAATAATTTTCTAAAAGCCATGAATAAGGATGGGACAATTAGCTCTTTGATGGGGATTCAGCTCTTGATGAACTGTTTCATAGAGCCATTCAGTTTTAAACAAGTGATGTCATCATGTACACTGGATATGACGGGCGGTACCATGTGCTTTGTTAAGTGGAACCCTCTTCCCTCTTTACCCTCCACTGCTGTACTCTACTGCCCTGCATGTTTTCTATGAAAAAGCTAAGAAGGAGTGATTGTCTCTATGGTTAAGGAGTAAAAAAGAAGATATTATAAGTAGTAAAAAAAAAAAAAAAATTTAGGAACATCTCTTAACTGTCAGTTCTTATCATTCATTGTAAGAAGTCGTTAAAAAGTTTCGGATCATTCGCAAACGTCACATCTCCAGACAGGTGTGATGGATAGAGTACAAAACAGTCTCGAGTGGTATAAATTTTTACTTCTCATCTAACCACAGTTAAATCCACTCTATCCAGGAGGCATCATATATCTGGAAATTTCTATTTAGTTTTTTTTATTTTTTATTATGATGAGGCAGAATAAAAACAAACCAAATGAAATAGGAGTAATGAGGCTATACTTCTATAATGAGTAGAAGTCAAAATTTGGATAAAAATAATTATTCCAGTAAAGTATAGATGACCAAAATTCATATGTAGGAAAGTGATTAGATAGATAGATAGATAGATAGATAGATAGATAGATAGATAGATAGATAGATAGATAGATAGATAGATAGATAGATAGTGGACTGACATTTATCTGATGGAGTTGAATAAAAAACTGAAACATTTGTTTTATTGTGCATTGCTGTAACATCTCGTGATTACACAGTCAGCTGTTCTCTTAGATGTACAAATGTATCCATCATAGAGAATCAAGGAAGAGAGCTATCATTGTCCCACCGCCAAAGAAGGTTAAGGCCTGTCTGAATGACTACCGACCTGTTACCTTCACATCAGCAGCCATGAAGAGGTTTGAAAAACTGATTTAGTCCTTTCTCAGAACCACCACTGACCATCAACTGGACTCTTTTACAGTTCGCTTACAGGTCAAACTGCTCTGTGAATGATGCTGTGAATCTCAGCCACCTTTATTATCTGGGACACCTGGACAGGAAGCACTGCAGAGCTGGAGTTTCTTTTCTAGACTTTAGTTCTGCCTGTAATACAAATCATGATCTGTCTGCAGACAGAAATTCAGCAACTACAGGTTTCTCTTGTCATCTGCAAACTGATTACAGACTTTCTAACCAACGGGTCTCATCAGATGAGGTGTGGTACTTACCCTAGGTGAGTCAGTGAATTACTTACCAGGCCAACTTTATGGTTTTGGTTTGTTGTCAGGTGACGTGTAGCCAATCAGAAAGCGAGGTCATGGAAACATAAAAGGGAATCCAAAATAAAAAAAAGTCCGGTGGACATCAGAGACATGTTTTTGTTTTGTTTTGTTTCCTTTATTTACTCTGAAATCACATCTTGAGAGTTCTCGCAAGATTTCCCGTCTGTCATCTGAATATTGGTGAGTGAAATCTGTTGGTGTGTGGTGCGTTGTCCTTTATAGTGTGGCTGCACAACGTACCACCACACACTGTGCAACCAAACCTGTTATACTTATGATTTTTTTTTATTGCCCTGTATCGTCTCTCAGTCTTTAAAAATCAACGGACAATCTTCAAATCTTGCCCTGTGATTCAGGCATTAGAGACAGGAGGTACAACGTAGGAGTGCATAAGGTTTAACACAAAGAGTTACCGAAGTACACATAGAATTCTGCAAGGAACCACAATCAAAGTGAATTAAATTTCCTTTTACTCCTAAATTAGAAAAATGAGGAAATTGAACAGACATGTGACATTCCAGAAACTGCCCTCAGCAGCTCATCCTTTAAATGAATTATTATTAACTGAAACTGTCTCACATCTAAACTGAAACATTTACATGTAAAGACCAGTATAAATACGGAAAATGTATTTTTGTATAGGAGTTTTGGAAAATATACCAAAAGGCACCACTGGCACCATCATACCAGTTTAAAAAAATGTTTTATTCCATTTTGTCCTGGCTCCTACTTTAAAAATGACAGTGTTGTGATAAAGGCCTGTCAAGCTTTCATTAAAAGACTGACAGTGCTTTAAAGAAAGCATTTTGTTTGTGTTGCATCATTGTATGACAGCCTGTTCAGAGCCAGTCTAAGTATGTTAGCAGCTTCTCCACCTTCTTCTGTGGCATGTCAGTTTTATTTTTTTGGTAATATGGTGATAAAAGAAGCTCCCAAATACGAATCTGCCAACTATTCTTGAATCAATACCGGAGCAACAACCCAACTCTTCTCCTTTTCCCCCCACATATGTGCATCACATTTTGGGGGTTGTTTGAAGTTTGATTTGGGTTTTTATTCACTAAAAAGATTTGAAACCGGATTGATCAGACTTTTGCCTCAGTCTGGAAGCAAAACCGCACATGCATCATGTTTGTGACTCCACATTTGTACATTAAAAAAGGCAGGAAAAAACGGATATTTGTTTTTATACATTTTATATTAAAATTTGGGCTGTTTTTTATTGCTCTTTATTCAATCATGAGGAATTACAACAAACTGGGAATACTTTGAAAATCCCTTCACCCTCCTTGCACTGAAATTTCTCTGGATAAGTGAGATATTTTAATGACTATGTGAAGTACAATATTTGGGTCCTCAAGCACCACTGCATTAAAAATAGGTGGATTTTGTTATACATCTCTGCATGAACTCAGGGATCCTTCCACAAGTCTGTGAACACACATCACTATGCCATCCAGAAATGCTAGTTAAAGCTCTATCATGCAAAGTGGAAGCCAACAGTATCTAAAAACACAGTCATCTTCTCCAGGTCAAAGTTCACTGAAAAAGACTGAGGCAAAGTGGAAAACTAATTCGCTGTCAGACAAATCAAAATTTACATTGCTTTTTTGTATGCCACATCCTCCACTTTTAAGTGGATTTTGCATGATGTGTCCCCTTTAAAGTCCGTACTGCCACTCTCACTTACCTTTCACATTTTTCGCTCCTCTGTTGCCGACTTGCTCCTGGAATGCAAAAAATGTCAGTCTAACCAAGTTTTAAAATCTTATATCAAGCCAAAAAAAATCTTTTTGATCTTGTTTTGAGACTGATTTACTAAACAAGAACTGATTGTGTCAGAATAATAATCT
>JAUBOC010000170.1:18807985-18822648 GCA_032275365.1 Anablepsoides cearensis | reverse complement strand
TAGTCTGTCGTACACTTAGTTCTTATCAGTGTTTAAAAGAGGACGTGTTAAAATACTGTTTAGTCAAAGTTAAACATAAAACATCAATGTTCATTACAACTGGCCCTTTGAGAGCCACCATAACGCTCATGTGGCCCTCGGTGAAAATAAATTTGACACCCCTGATCTAAACCAAAACTAGTCTACTGGTGGCCTACGAGCCACATCCAATATTTAACGGCCGGCAATTCTTTTTTTTTTTAATGTTTAATTTAATTTAAAATTATATTTTAAATCAATCGTAAATGTGAATTCAACAAACTGAAAAGGTCAGAGGTAAAAATACTTCTACTTTTACATAATGAAATGTTTTTTAGTACCAGGGAGGTTTGCATGTATGTCTGTAATTATTTTTTTGAAAAATGTATTAGGATATTCTTATGTTTTTAATGTATTTTGTTTCAGCTACTCACAAGTTGGTTGAGAAAACAAAGGGGATAGAGTTGAGAGATGTCTGTACTCTAAAACCAGAAGTGACCTAAACGCCACAGCAAATATAAAACATGTCATTTTAAACATGTTTTCTGATTTTTTTTCCCCAACACATACACCCAATAATGGATAATGGTTACCCTAACAAAAACATTGTCTTCCACCATTACCTTTCAGCTGCGACTGATAGCTCTCATTATGGTCATTCCTTACAGCAGTATGACTTGGCCATATAGAAACTGAATAAAGACTGCTGGCAGTGACTCAGACATTCATTTTTTCCTCATCCACAATGCAGACACAAAGCTTTGCCAAAGATCTGCTGTGTGTGTGTGTGTGTGTCTGCATTTAGTCCTTCAGTTTTTGGATAACTCTGAGCTTTAGCATTTCAGTTTGTGCTGCTTTGCTTTACATTTCGCCTCATTAAATTCTCACATCTTACTTTCTGTAAATTCTTTGCTCAGATTGCTTGTTCTGTAATTGCATTTGCCTCAGAAAGAAGACAGAAGTTACCTAATATATTTATTTCTAAGATTGGATCAAACCTAATCTAAGCTGTAAATGTTCATCTAATGCAGAGGTGGGCATCAAGGGCCATAGTCCTGCATGTTTTTCTTATTTCTCTGCTCCAACAGAGAATTATTTTAATAACCCTAAATGTAAAATGGGATTTTGTGGCTGACCACCAGGGGGCTTCACTCACACCTAGAAGACAAGATGTTTGGATTCAAAAAGTTCGTAAAAAAATATGTTTTTCTGGTGCTTACCATTGTGTAAGTTTGCTGTTAGAGTTGATTAAACAATGTGCATGAACCTAGCCCCTGTGTGATTTGAGTTTGTGTCTATAATAATGTGTTAAATTACATGTTTACTTTTGGGGCATTTTAAAAGTCTGACCAAAGCAGGGCTCAGAATGAGATTTCTCTCTCATTTTAAGTGCATCATTTTTGTTTTTCCAAGAAACATTTTTCTGATGACATGCGAGGAATCTGTATAAAAGTATGCTGTATCTGTATTTTGAAAATGAACGCACAAGGTCTGTACTCAGAGCTCAATGTGACAGAGAGGGGAGGTGGTGATGCATTGTGCTCAGAAAGCAGCGAGGCCACAGCAGAAACAATGAAGCTGTGCAGAAGCTGTTTTCACACAGAATCCTGACATGAAATACCTCTACACTGGGTAGACAAAAATATGTGTATATACACTTACGGCTGGGCGATATGGACAAAAAAAATATTTCAATATTTTTTTTAATTTGCCGATATTGATAATCTGACGATATCTGTCTATTTTTCTTAAAAAACAAACAAACAGGGTGTCAAACTCTGCTTGCTTACTAGGACATCTATGGATATGATAAACTAAAAAAACATTTAAAACATGGCCTTAGGAAATTGGTCACACGTGAAAAGTTGGACATATCTGTTGGATATTGGTGCTCTGAGCACAAATATTTAATATAAAATTAGGTTTTAGAGACCAAAGTTCCAGGAGTGAAGTGAGGGAGGAGAGGAGAGGTTTACTCACTCAGGAGGACCGCTTCTCCTGCTGACCTGCTCTGCTCTGTTCTCATTGGATAAAAGAGCTCTGGGGTTTGTTTGGTTTGTTGAAAGTAGCATCCCGTTTGGAGCAGACTGGGCGGCTTTAACAAGACCGCAACAAAAAACAACCAAAGTTCCCCCCTCCTCACTTATAGATGACGGAAATCCGTCCTGGCCACGGTTAAAGTTACGAAAATCCATTTTGGCGACGAAGAACTTTAAGCCCCGTGATTTTGCATTGAATCCTGCCCGCTGTTTACTTCAGTTGCTGCCGACCCCAATCACGTGACTGAATCCTGTCCGCTGATTGGCTCAGATGCCGCTGACCCCAATCATGTGACTGAATCCTACCCGCTGATTGGCTCAGATGCCGCTGACCCCAATCATGTGACTGAATCCTACCCGCTGATAGGCTCAGATGCCGCCGACTAGTCACATGACTGAATCCTGCCCGCTGATTGGTTTCTGTGGCAAATATTCTGTAAATGGGGACTTTATGCCTCCACCGTATTTGTCGTCTTTTCGAAACAGTATGAAAACTCGATAACGTAAAATTTCATATCTTCAAAACAACATTTTCGATAATATCGTCTGCAATATATATCGCCCACCTCTATATACACTATATGTGTATGTACAGGTTTTTACTACCTGATGGGGATGATTTTTGACCATTTTGTTACACCCAGCCTGGTGAGGATCACTGTTCCTTATGGGGACAAAAGCCCAGTCCCCATCTACAAAAGAAGCCAAATATGATCACTAACGAGATGTTAATAAGCCTTTGCTTTGTTTTATGTTCTAGAACATTCAACACCATTTGTGAAGAAGTTTAGGTGAATGTACTGTAGTTTTGTCAGCCGGATGTGGGCCAGGTCTGGCAATGATGGCAATCACAGTTTTAAAGATGGCATGCCACAACGGGCCCAGTTGTGGTTTAATTTATGGGGTGCTGGCCCACACATGGACCACCTCTGTCAAACCCCATCTGGTCCACCAAAGGGCTGTAATGTTTTTGCAGTACCAGGGACTAGTGTTGGCAAATTCTTTCTGGCCAAGTTTTGGCCCACATAATGCACTGTGTGGATCTGACCCTCTGAGTATACTTTTGACCCTGCCCACGTAGTTAGGTGTGGGTCAGATCTGGTGTGGAGCTGGCACTGCTGGCTGACTGTTGGCATGGAAAGCTGTTTTTCAACAGGTGTGGCAATGATAGCACTGTTTTTTAGGATGGAGAAAAGATACTGTAAACTATTGATGGCCCTTTGGTGGCCCAGATGTGGTTTGTCAGAGTTATTCCTTGCATGGGCCACACTAAATAAACCAAACCATAATCCGGCCAATTGTGACATTGACAGATTTGGGCAATATAAACCAAACCACAACTGGGCCAGTAATGGTATGTCATCATTGACAATCAGTCATTAGCAGCCTTTATGTCCAAGAATGTTTGACCGTAACTGTTTACTAGCAGACACGACAAAGCCAGCTTTTAAAAAAAGAATCTACCACGATCAACATGTTTCCACTCCCCTCTGGGTGCCTATTTAAAGCTCCCAACAGTCTGTGTTTTTATGCAGATGGCACACACCCTTCTGACTAAAACTAGGACATGATTTTGGATGAAAACAGTCAATTAATCAAATCACAAAGTGTGAATCTTGCATTTAGCTGACATATCTGACTGGTGCCAATTATCTGCGCTAACAGTCCCAGATAATTAAATGCTCCAACCATCGTATGGCTCTGAATGGCAGGATGTTGGCGCAAAAAGCGGCCGTGAAGTTACACTGCTTGCACTTCCATCTCAGCATTCGATAAACATGACATGTTGGATGTCTAAATAAACTTGCATTCATTACATTACAAAAAAAAATCACATTAAAATACCCACAAAATAACTGCTCCAGTCCAGGCTGTCTATCAAGCATCCAACAGCTTTATAATGACATGCTAATAAGGCTCTAACGACAGAGAAAAGGCCTAACAAGCTTTGCAATTAAAATGATTGAAAATTCTTTTCCTCCTCTTCACTCTACATCCCCCCACCCCCCGAGGGTGGGGGAGGAAGGAGGGAGAGTCTGGCCATTTTGTCAGCGCTGCTCGATTTATGTAAGTTTTTCGAATTGAAGGAGACGCACCAAGAAAAAGTTACCACGGGTATGCATGTTAAATGTCCCTTTTGTTTTATCTCCAGTAATGTTTTTGTGTGAGAGTGGAGGGCCATGTCAGAGCAATGAATACAACTCTCGTGGGGGGGGGGCTACCCACGTTCAAACACACACAAACACACTTGTGTGGGCACACACACACCCACACACACTTTTGTACGTTCACACACACACACAAACAGTGCTCCACAGCATGTCCTCCTACTCATTCCACTTTTTTCTTCCTCGGACTCTGTTTTATTTATTTTTTACGTGATAATGCAACTGGACAGGATCCATCAAGCAAGAGTGGGAGAGGTGAAGGACAGGAGGGGAGGGAGTAAAAGGCAAAGATAGTCTCGTTCAAGCAGAATGAAGTGACATCTCGTCTTCCGGTCATTAGCATAAATTATCGAGCGTCTCTCTGCTGTTGACTGTCGAATCAATGAAACAGCGTTGTACTTGCTCAGCACCTCATCTAAAATGTGAACATGAAGAACTCCCGGCACCCATGTTGGTGTCGATAAATAAACCTTGAGAATAAGTTGAAGCTTCTGGAGCTTGTCTTTGTCATTGCTGTTGAAAAAAATGTAGATAAAACCATATCCAGTCTACTGTGACCTTCCAGAAACTTTTGTGTGACTTCTGCCATTCAGGGGTCTGTTTATTTCTACATTCCTTGTAATTGCCAAATTCTTCTTTTCCCCTATCCCTGAGGTGATGTCCACACTTTTCCAAACCACCTTTTTAGTTGTTTCTAAAAGTATCCTTATAAAAAAAAGCAAAGTTTCTAGAAAATTCTTCATCTACATGGAAAGGCCCAAAACGATGCAAAGATAATAAGAACTAGTTTAACTGGTGTTGGGACTCCATGATGATGATCTGTATGATGCCTGTGGCATTGAATCAGAGGAATTATTGATGGCTGTAGTTGATTTTTTAGAGCAGTTGTCCTACAATGAGGGAATTGGGAGTTTGACTCATCACTATTCAGTCACATGCCGAAGTGTCCTTGTGCAAGACACTGAACCCACTGCCACTGATGTGTCCTATTAGTGTAATCAGTGTATTAATGTGATCTAAAGCACTGATTCATCTCTGTAGAGTGAATTATTCAAATTAGCTTTGTAGAGGTATATATGTAAGAAGTGATAAATGAGGGCATAGATTGTGCTGTAAAGAGCTTTGAGTACTCTCACTGGTTACAAATGTTCTATGTAAGTACAGTCAATTTACCATTTAATATTTAGGCTATTGCCTGGCTCCGGTCAGTCAAAATAAAGACATGCATGGATCCCATGAAGCTCTGAACCTTGAGTTCCTCGAGACTTGTGTTTTTCATCCGACGAACATGAAGGCTTGGATAAAATCTCAATGTTTTTGGGAAAGATGTTGGAAATGGGCCCACCTATGAGGCCCTCACTCACATGGGTTCTTCACCCCCTCTGACCAAAACCAACACTGCAATAAAAATGTTTTCAAAACAGGAAATGAGGCATAGAACATGGCCATAAAGCTGAGTGTAAATAGTAAAAGACACCTTTGGGTATCAATTAGAGGCAGAGATATGAAGTCATTGTTTTCAAAAGACTGTGTCTTGGCTATTTTACCACTTTTATTTTCCTTTTCTACCCATTTTCGAAAAATACTATTTTGGGACTCCTAAATGCCATTTTTGTGTGGTCCCATGGCTGAGATATTTTTAATTATTTATTTTGCCTGGTAACTAAAAATGTTCCCATATAGATGGGCCATCAGATTCCTGCACCTTCAGCATGCTTTAAACACTAAGCCTGGCATCAGACCAGCTACACACTAAAAACGTATGTGCCTGCTAGCATGGCCCTATACTGCTAGTAGCATCACATCTGTGTTTACTTGTTTCTCTGCCCATGTCACGATCATAGTTGTAGCCTAGGTATGAGGCCAATGTGATGAGTTTTTGTTTTAAGTTCTCAATAACCACATCATGCCAGTGTGAGGAGGCCCAATGTCACAGACACACTGCCACCATGCTCTATTCAGAACCTTGGTATTTATTATAGTGATAAACCCAATGACCTTGCTACAAACCTTCATGGACCTTTAATAGGCAATGGCAACCAACTGTGTTTGAACAGACAAGAGTCTTCAAAGACTATCAATTTGGCTGATTAACATCATAGCAAAGTAGACCTCCAGTGCAAAGTGTCTTAAGACTTCCACATACTCTATTCAAACTGCCGAAATTGGCTCTCATTGTTGCAGCTGCATGACAAAAATCGGGCCATTCTGTTTGCAGCATCGAATCTTTCACCCCTTCTTGTCACAACCCACCAGGAGAAGTGTTCACCGCCTTCCGGGTATGAAATTATTGTGTGATTTGCCAGAAGTTCATGGGCGTGTTTGTTTACAATAAAAGCACTTCCAGAATTTAGCTCCGAATGTAGACTCCAGCGGGAAGAAACCCTGTGACATGTATCACTGCGTGAGCTCGGTTCGGTGAACCTCAGGGGCTATAAAAAAATGTGTGGGAAAATGAACGCAAAAAACCATTTGGCTGCGTGTCAACTGCTCAGCTCCGGTTGGAGTATAATGGGTCCTTTAATGAACACATGAGTGGTGCATTTTCTTTCTTAGGTAAAAGAAGAGTAATCACTGAGTTGAAAGTAGTAGCAAAAATTTAAAATATATATTTTTAGTAGTCTGTGTACCCAAAATATGTCACCAAACATTGGAAGACCAGACATTTTTAATGTTTCCATAACAAAGAGCTGAAAAATGTGTTTTGTTCAAAGTTTCTGTGAAGTCCAAGGTCAAGACAAACCTCTTCGGCGCATTGGAACATTTCTCATGATGACACTGTTAGATAGGGCTGTACAATTGTGCAGCAGCCATGAAATAGTGGCCATACTTCTGCAACTAGTCATGCTGGAGTCCAGACACAAAGAAACATTTTCATTTGTTTTTTACAATAAGTCATATGTCTCACAGAGTATGCCATGGAATAAAACCGTTTTTTTTTTTTTTTTTTTTTTTGAATACTACGTTTTATTTTTATATTAAACTTGAATAACAAAGTCAGGACAAAAACACCACATTATAAGTTTTATACTTTTGCTGTACGGTTTGAGGACAAGCGATTTCGTTGTTTATTAGGGACTGAATACACTCAGACTCAGAGCCATCTAGTTTTGTTGAACGCAACCAGATTTCTAAAGAAATCGGCGCTGTGGACAAAGCCATTTCACATCAGCATTGATATAAATCCTCTTTGAGTGATATGAGTAAAATGGATATCAGTGATGGAGAGTTTTCCAATATCTGACTCATAAATATGTATTAACCCCTCCCTTTTATATGGGATCTGACTGTACTTAGTTATGAAAAAACAGCTACATTTTCAAAGATTTTCAGACTTGGCACATTTGTACTTACCACACACCAATGCTGAATGCCAAAGTCACAGTAATACTACTGTGACTTTGGCATTCAGCATTGGTTGGGTTTATTTTCTGCTTAAGAAAAGAAACTATTTGACCTGCATTGGAGGATATTTAGAACTGAGCCAGAAATGGCAGTTTTCCTATCTCAGTGGTATAGGGTAGTTTATTCTCATGTTTGCTGTTTGGATCTGGCATTAGACATTTACATTTTGATAGCATTTTCTCCAAATCTCACTTTGCTTTGGTGATAGGGATCAGGACACTTTCTGTCTTTGAGAATTCAAGAAAAACATCTCTTTTTACATTATTCTTAGAACTCCATGTTGTTTGCTACTTGGTATTGGAGCTTTTATCTAAATCAATGGATACATTTGAGGAAACAAATTAATAAAAAAGGAATATATTAAAAGGTTGGTGGGAATAAATAACTTTCTTTAGCAAATTTTATTTAATTCCTTTTTTCTTGTGCTAAACTTATTTCAGGACTTTGAGAGTTCTCTTGATTGCCATATAAGTCATTTTGTTTATTTGCCAACTTTGCAAATCTACATTTATGGTCACTTCTTACCTTCCACTTTTGAAAGGTGGTTTGTGTGTGTACTTGTTTATACCCTAAATGCTCCTAAGAAAGGTCATAGAAAACAACATCTACCTGGTCAGGACCAGTAGTCCTTTTGGGGACCAAAGACCAAAGTATCTCATAAACCAGTGTACAGATATTATTGAAACTTTCAGAGTGCAGTCACTGACCACAGTGAATTCACATTCTGAATTCAACCCAATTAAAGATGGACCTCACAGATAATTGACCTTAAAGATAAAAAAAATCAATTTTACAGTTACTGATCAAATGTCTGTTGTGGTAGTATTTGAGAGTCATACATGACACATACTTTGAGTGCCAACAGAGAAGCAGGGAAGGAAGGGTGAGGAGGTGGCAAACTTATTTCCTTACAGTCTACCAGCTCCGAGACTTAAACTAATTTGAAGCAAAGTTTTACAAAAGCATTTGTAAGATTGCCCTATACCTCTGTATCTAAAACGGGGAAAATCCATTTAATTTACAGACAATCCATAAAACTAGACATGCATGAAATTATTTAGGATCTTTGTTCAAAGATGCAATGTGGCAGGCAACATGTATTCCTTCAAAGAAAGGTTAGTTACCAACTTCATTCACTCATTGATTTTTACGTTTTTCAGTGAAAGCTTACACCTGCCAACTTTAAGACTTTGTATTGACGTAGCATTGGTCACTTCCTAAAAACCACCACATGAAAGGATCAGCATCCTTCCTGTGTGCTTGTGTGTTTTAGACAGATGAAGAGTATCTGAGCGACAGGACACACAGGGTTTCTGTAAATTATTCATGAGTTAGTCAAGTCGCTGCTTCTGTTTTTATGACCCGATTCACCCAAACGCTGAATATCTCTGTTTAGCTTACTTAATAAAAGTGACCCACGCATCACAAGTGATTGTCTTCCTGCTGGCATCCACCCAGCTCTGTGTTTTACCCTGGCAACCAATCCGCACACAGCAATTACAGCATATCTCTGAGACAGAAAAAAAATAGAGAGGGCTCCTGGGAACATAGCAGAAGACTAGAACAGGGGAATAATCCTTGAAATTAAATATTTTTTTCAGATGGAGTTTAGAGAACACGTACAGAACACAGTACTACAAATTCTCTGAAGGTGCTTCAACCTCAGCTACATTGTTCCCATTCAGAAAACTGTAACAGCAAAGGAACACAAAAACACAGCCTTTAATGTAAAACTGTTGTACATATACAGACTACTCAACCAACTCAAAAGAAGGCAAAACACCATAGATGGGGCTGATAACATAACATGAAACCTGAGTTTATCAAGTGACCCCATAAGACCATCCAAGCAGATCACTGAGATCCTCTAGTCAGATGCTTTTAGCTCAAGGCTAAACTAAAGCGCAGACGGGATAAGGCTTTGGGTGTGGCATCCCCCCAGACTCTGGAATTTAGTCCGTTTTCCTGTTTTAGCCTATTTTGTTATACTTGGAGTTTTAATTGTTTGATGTTTTTGTGAGAGTTGTGTGCAGGCGGAAAAACCCAGGGCGCAGGCAGGCTCAAAAAGGCAACAAAAAGCTTTAATGATAAACAAAAAAGGCTGGCAAGTCAGCTCAAAATACTCACAAGGAGATCTCAGGAGAACTCAAAACACAGAACACACCACTCTGGCTGGAGACAGCACAAAACAATGATCCGACACAGATTGAACGCAGGACACAGAATATAAAGCAAACTAATTAAGGACAACAAAAAAACACAAGAGGAAACAGGTGAGCAAGGGTGGGGCTGGAGCAGGTCAGAGAAACACAGAGGAACAGAGAAACACTAGAAAATGAAAGCAAAAACACAGATCATGACATTTTTTTTTATTGTAGGTTTTTCCTCAATTTTTTACTTTGGTCAACACTGCAGATTTTAGAGGGGACATATCATGCAAAATCCACTTTTTTAGGCATTACAGTTTGTTACGTACTCAAAGTCTCTAGGAGTTCAGAAAAGTTGCTGCGTAGATATCCTTATATTCTGACAGAACCTTTAAATAAGACCATGGACTTACCAACTACAAGTTGTTAGTCTTCGTTCTCCTCTGGCTCTGGGTCAGACTCTGGCTCCAATGTATGGTTGGATTGACAAGTATTCTGTTGTTGACATCTTTCAATTAATTTGTAAAAAAAAAAGTTTCTGTGCCGCTATATAGTCATATCTCTGCTATCAAACTAGAATGAACCGGTCAGGAATTTGGATGGGGGCGGGGTGTGAAGCGACTCATTTGGATTGAAAGAGACAGCCTCAAATCAAGTTGATCTGAGTCACACCGAAGAAAAGGGTTGACAGAGGGGCTTGTGGAGTTACAATAAGGAGGAACTCAAATATTGCAGTTCCGCTTTATATAGACCCCAACTGAATGATTTAAATGTGAAAAATAATGATTTAAAAGCATCATGTCTCCGATTGATTGATTGATTGATTGATTGATTGATTGATTGATTGATTGATTGATTGATTGATTGATTGATTGATTGATTGACCATGAATTTCTTGCTAGCTATCCATCGTATTCAAGAGTCAAAGGTTAACCGTTCTGTCAGAAAGCTGACATGTTGACAAAACCTAACCTCACAACAAGAAGAAATCTGTTATTTACATGGAAGACAGCAAAAAGTAGCAGTAGCAACTAGGTATAGCACTTCTGGTGCAGCCTGGGACACCATCACATACATGTCAAGTTGTTTGGGTTTTCCGTAAAATACACATATTCTCTCCCCTTCTGCATGTATACAGAAATATAGAGAAAATATTACAGATTTTCTCAAAAGCAGCTTCAAATTCACTTTGCATATAGAAATGCTAAGTTTGCCTCCTCCTCCCATCAAACTATACCTGCTCCACTTCAGACGCTGTTATCCTCCCTTCCCTCATTGTATAATGTGACTAAGAATTTTTTAGGTGAAAATCAAGGATTTCTGAAAGTTAACTTACAAGTAACCATCCAAAAGAGTTGACGTGTATGCTACATAAGCTGAAATATATATTTTTGCCAGAGTAACTAAGGGATTTAACTTTGTCCGCAGTGTTGCAGTTTGTCCAGTTCACTGTATTTTTTTTTCTCTTTCAGACTAGACATACTCTTGTACATTTTATCACGTTTTTGTGCAATTACAAGTTTTTGCTGAAATTGCTCGTATGGAAAAAGTTAAACTGGTGTACCAGCTGTGATTGATTTGTCCTCAAACTGAAACGTCATCCATGTATACTGGCCCAAAGTGTTGTTTTCTTGCAAGACAAGTGGCGATAATCAACCAAAGCTTTACAGTCATTTAGTCTGAGTGAAGGAAACACTTAGTCCCAGCTGAAAATCCTAATTTGTCTCTGGTTTTAGTTGTGTCGTTATCTTTTGCTTGAAAACCATCCAAATGAACAAGCTTTCTCTCTCTCTGTGGCAATTTGTTGCTCTCTTTTTTCTTCATAACACGAGCAGTATTTTCATTGAAATGTCAAGGGAGACAGCAAAACAAATATTTCTCGGAAGCAAATGTTGAGGAAAACATCGTTTTAATGGGGGTGATAATCAGCTGCTGCGCTTCTGTGGCTTTTTGCCAACATCTCAAGTGTCAAGCTCTGTTTCTGCTTTTAGCAATTTCCTTTCTCTCACAGAACCCGAACAGTTTGTCCCGTTGAAAATATCTTAAGTGTTTAGGAACACATTGTTCCAAACATACAGTTTACTACAACATCAGAGACGACATCAGAACTGGGAAAAGGCTCTGACACTAATGAAAAACCAATAAAGAGTCTTTGTATTCCTCTCTGATTGTTGCCATCTTAATGTGTTCTACGACAGCACCGTGAAATATTTTGAAATATTTTAATAACTCTGAGCACTATATTTACTGTGACAATTACTAAGACATGATCAGATACCTTTTTATTTTCTTTTGTCTCAGAATTTTTAACTGAGTTGTCCAACTAAAACTACAAATGCACCTGTTTAGTCTTAAAGTCAGTTTTAATTTTCTTATGCAGTTTGTTGTGAGAATATCTATGTTTTGAGCTACTTAAAAAAATAATAGGTTAAGTATCCGGTAAGTAAAAATCTCAATCTCAATTAATATTATTTTTATTATATTTATTATAAAGGTTTAGTCCTTTAAAACAAAACAACATAAACTCAACATACAATAAAATAAAATAAAATCATAAATTAAATGAAAGGTAGCAGAAGAAGAAAATAATGATTTGATTTCCGCCCCTTTTTCATAAATAAATAAATTCAATCAAAAATAATCTTCAATTTACAAAAAAAAAGAAAAGAAAAACAATAAAAGTTTAATTCGTTCTTGAGCAACAATGTGCACCTTATACCCATACATATTTCTCCAACAAATTTACCTTTATCGTTCTCTTAAATATACACATTGATCTTGTTTTTTAATGTCATCTTCCAGATTGTTCCATAATTTAAGTCCCTGGACTGAAGTACTCCAACTGGTTTTAACTTTAGGTCTCACAAACATTTCTGTCCCCTTCAAATTGTAACAACTTCTTCCCCACTATTTTATAATTTTTTTTGTTGTTAGAATAGAAACTTGGCATAAAATGGTTCTGTACCACTGCACTAGCTTACTGTCTCCTTTTTCAACTTTTGCAGTAAGGATGAAAAAAGTTTTGTGGATATTTTCATTTTATTTCTTTAAACCTTTATTTAAACCATAGAAAATGGTAGAAAAATCTCTTTCTTAAGAGAGACTTGGCCAAAGAGGGCAGCATCACACAGACCTTAACAAATCCTAAAACCAAAGATAAAGAAGTATAAATAAATACATCATAATAAACAAAAATAAAAAAACAAGAGAAAAAAACAGGAAATTTAAGGACACCTCTCGAGTATGATATTATTGCGCTGCTCTAAAATACCTAATTACATATCAGATTCAATAACATTCCTGTCTAAATCACAGAGGTGCCATTGGATTTGTATTATCACAAACCTCGGAATTCAGCAACACACAATTGAAAAGGTCCTGCAACTCAAACAACAAAAGTCACAAGCAGTTGCAGCCCAGTGAGATGCAAGGTTAAAGTACTGGGGTTAAATACGGTTTAGATTGCACATGAAATATTCATCACTAAATGAAGATTACAACCAGAATCAACTATCTTGCTCGCTGCCTGTGAAAAAATACCATTTTTCTTGTGCTTTTTTGCTGAGGACGTCTAAGTCAACATAGTCATATTTGCTTTTTCCTGTCCCTCCTTTGCTTCCTCCTGTTTTTCGAAGCCGTCACCTCATCTTCCCTCGTCCCCAATGCCCATACTGACATGTTTCAAGTCTGTTAAGCCTTAAACGTCAGTAGAGCCTTGAGGTGTCATACATGATGCCGGTACGAGTGTAAAGGTGACTGGGACTGACAGGGAGGCTTTTGTATTGCTACTGTTGGTGCTAAAAAACCACATCCTTCCATCATTTCTGAAGGGAATGAGAATGATAAGCAGGATATTTTTTTTAACTAAGACTTGAAGTAACTGGCACACTTTTATTACAAATGCAGAGACAAAGACGAGCAAGGCAAAATAAGACAAAAAGAGAGATACTGGAAAATAACTTTTTTGTTGTTGTTAAAATAAAGAGGTCTCCAAGTACCAAGTACCCAAAACTGATGTTAGGTGAACTGTGGACGAAAAAAGAGTTGTTTTAAACTGACTGAGTTTTAAATGAGTTTAACGAAAATAACTAAAGAGTTATTTTAGATAAATTGTCTGTTTTACCTCCTCTTAACGAAACATGTTTAGTAAGGATCCATCTCAACCTGTTCATCCCTCATTCCAGCTGCTCCCATCAAGCAGACGATCTAAAGTTTCTCTGACCCGGAAAAAAATACATTGTAATTAAATCATTCGTACCATTTGCAAAATCCAATTTAAACTTCTTAAAATGAGAACTGCTTTTCATGGTTACTGAAGTTTTTTTAACAATTTCTTTTTAATATGTGATTTGCTTGTGTTTTTATTTGTATTTATTAAGATGTTTGTGTGGGAATAGGTTAATAAAACCCTTGTCAAAGAGGAATTTTTGTCACCATTTGCATTAGATCATTGGTGACCAAACTTTTCCCCGAGAGGGCCTAAATAAAAATCTATCCGACGGCTGTGGGCCAAATGCATGATACAAATTCTTTTCAAATAAAGTTCTTTTAGGTCGTATTCACACCTACGATAGTTAGTCCGCTTTAATCAAATTCTAGTTCGTTTGCCTGGAAAGTCCGGTTCTTTTGGGATGGTGTGACCGTGTAATAGAACTCTGATTCGGACCAAAAAAGCGAACTCTGGTCCGCCTGAAAACCTAGGTCTCAGTTCGACTGAAATGAACTCTGGTGCGGTTTGATTGCAGTGTGAACGCTAAGCGGACCAGAAACCGCTCCAAAAGCAGGAAGCGGACTTTACCACATGATATTCTGAGAAATAACAGTAATAAATTTATTTATATTGTGTAAATACCTCACTGGACGTCTGTATAAGGTGGACATCATGG
>JAUBOC010000170.1:18785827-18799980 GCA_032275365.1 Anablepsoides cearensis | reverse complement strand
TGAATAAAGACAACCAGTCCAAAACAAATGTCCTCAATATCAGCAGGTTCATGAGGACAGGTGAATTTGGCCTTGGCAGAGGTTTGCACTCTCTGAGTGCTTCTAGTTCTAAATACAACACAAAGCAAATTAGATTAGTATTTTTGTTTTACAATATTTTTTTCTGCTAATTTTTGTTGTCTTGCCTAAGAATCACCCACTGTGAAATTAAATTTATTGTGGTTTGCTGTAAACAAATGTTTTTTATTATTTATTTATTTATTTATTTATTTTTTGCTTTTTATATATATTTCCCTCTGGCTCTCTTTGTGTGATTGTGTGTGTTTTTTTTTTTTTTTTTTTAAATTTCTGTGAGGTTTAATTAACAGCTCATGTTTATGTGATTAGGTCAGAGCCCGTACAGCCAGACTTTCAGCCTGTGCCTCACAGTCAAAACAAATGAACAAATATGTACAGAGGGTTATGATGAATATTTTAAAAGCCAAACAATAACTCAAATCCTCAGCGCGAATATATTTAATTTCCTGAGGCTGCACATAAATTGATAATTAGCCGTTGTCAGAAAATTTACTAACTGGAGCACGGCAGAAACAACAGATTTTTGCCTTTTTGTTTTGCTCCCTCTACTTCCCAATTGATGATTTCATACATCTGGAAAACAACTCATGCAGATTTTTAACAAGGGACCATAAATATTCTGATATTTAAAATGGTATAAGGGGTAATAACTACTATCCATAATAAATCAGTGGACAGAACTGCTAATAAGATGCCGGTAGTTGTGTTAAAGAGGCATTAGTAGTCCATCTGAGACTTGTGGCCAGTTGGTCTGATTACAGCCCCCAGTTGTATTAACAGCCTGTCTTGAATGCACACACACATACACACATTTTTTCACTACCAGTGCCATTGAGCACCCAAGCCACAGCTGGACACCATCTGGCATCTACAAAAAATGTTGATACGTTCACATTCTAAGATAAAAAACCATAGGAACCTGGGGGCAAAGCTGAAACACTGTTTTGACACACTGCAGTGTTTGTGGATATATACAGTATACTATACACAGTAAGAGACAAAAATATCAGGACATACTTTTATTTCAGAAATGAAAGAGAAAATGAAATACACTACCTGGCCAAAAAAAAAGTCGCCTCCTGGAATAAACTAAGAAAATAGGTACCCTGAGAAGTGATCAGGGTAAGAAGAGAGGCGGGTGAAGTGATGCTCCCATCATGTCTAGTGTTTGTACAAACCGGTGGGGGAAGTGATATGATGTGGGGTTGCAGCAGGTGGTCAGGTCTAGGTTCAGCAACAGTATGTGCTCAAAAAATGAGGTCAAGTGACCCGAATATACTGAATGACCAAGTTATTCCATTTATGGATTGTTTCTTCCCTGAAGCCACGGCCATATTCCAAGATGACAAAGCCAGGATTCATAGGGCTGGAATTGTGAACAATGGTTCAGGGAGCATGAGACATCATTTTCACACATTGATTGGCTCCAAAAAGCTCATTGAGAATCTTTGGGATGTGCTGGAGAAGGTCAGACTCTACCATCATCAATGCAAGATCTTGGTGAAAAATTAATATGAGGTCAATGAGGTGCCCTTTATTTTAGGCTATGTCCGAAACATGGCTACCATCTTAAAAGCTGCAAAATTGGATCAAAGTGCACATTTTCTAATGGGAAAGTAGTCGTTTAGCATATCTAAGAAGACCAAAACTGTCTCAAAAGTTCAAAATCATGGTTCAAAAGTTATTAACAAAAAGTTGCAACAACTGTGAAAGGTTGCCTGTTATTTGATGTGTTGTCCCTGGTGCTGAACTCTGATGCACTGATCAGCACCAGAGATGGGATTGAACATGGAGGTCTGGAGGCCACTTCATGACCGGTTTAGCCATGGTTTTGTTGCTTTGGGGTGTAGACCTGCACAATATTGGAAAAAAACTGACCTTTCTTATCATGCAATTTAGATTGCGATATGAAAAAACAGGTGACAAAATAACACTTGAAGTATTGCTGCCATTTTGTTGATGATGAACCTGCAACAATCTTACTTTTGTTTTCATACATTATTTTTGTCTGTTTTTGAGAGTTATTCTTGTTATTTGCTATTGCTGCTGTTATTGTGCTGTGACCCAAGTACATGTTCTATCATGGGCAAATGTGAATTGCGTTTTACTGAGTTGTCTCTGTGTTTTAGTTTCTGCCACACTTTAATATTAGCATTCATGCTAAACCATATTTTACCTCTTTTCCTCCACTCTGCTAATCTGCAAGTTATCCAAAAAACGTTGCCATTATTGTCTCTAAAGTCGCACTATGAAAGTTTTCACTCTTTTGACACAAATATGCCCATTTCTGCAGGTCAAACAAATAGCTTTTGTGTAACACTTGACTGTTAAAGCAATGACTTATGTTTTAGTTGTTTAGTCCCAGGATGATTTAATTTTGCTGGATCTACAGTGTGGCTATAGTGCATTCATACGATGACGATGCTCCAAATATATATCGTGCAGCTGTATGTTGGGGTCTGTTTTGAGTCACTGTCATGCCGGAAAACCCAGGCATCCTCCGTGTTCTGGTAGAAGAGCACTTTTCTGAAAGTGAAAACATTCACTTTTCCCTCTTGTTTGTCAATCTTAGATTTTCCTCACCAAGAACTGTCTGCATGAGGACAAAAGGTAGAAACACAGCCGAACCTCCCATGTTCGGAAAGATCTGTAGTAGCACAGATAAGGGCCCTCTTTTCTTTCTTCTTTTTCCCCTATTTTTCATTTGTTGTGCTGTAAAAAGAACTCACCTTTTTGGATTTTCCACCATGTTACACTGCAGACTTTACTACCTTTATTCTGCAAAAGGGACTTGAGGACTTGAAGGATCACACAGACTTTCAGTTACTGCACTTTGATGTTCTCTTAGGTTAAAACCTCAAATGGTGTAAACCTTTAAAAAATGAATTATGTGTTTTCACCAAACCCATTGGACCAAAAGGATTACACAAGGTGGGATCTGTTCTGTCTTTTGAGGGCACAAAAGGTCAATAGCCAATTTCGAACTTAAAATGTGCATTCTTAATGGGTTTAAAGTCACTTAGAGGGACGGAATTTAGTCATTCAGACAGAAATAACTCGTGCCATGCTGAAAGTGATATGGAAATGTTACTGAGACCAATCTTCTTAGGTTTCCGTTTAATTTTATTAAGGTGCATGCATAGATATGTTGCCTACACGCTCAGTTGGAGTCGGATAAAAGGAAAACGAAATACACATTTAAAAGAGGTGGTAGGGGAGTATATAGAAAGCATTATGAATGAATTATGACAGGTCTGCTTCATTGGTAACTTCAACACCATTTCTTACTCACTGATCAGCCCACATAGCAGACAGATGTGCACCAGTTCTGGTGTCAAGCTGATACTGCTGGTTTGTGTCCTATATGTTGGAAAGGTGATAGCATTGGTTTTAAAACGGCATGCCACAACAAGTCCAGTTGTGGGTTGGTTTTTTAGGTCCGAATTTGTCAATGTAACAAATGCCCCGGTTTTGGTTTGTTTAATGTGGCCCAAATCTGTTTCCAGAACAGGCCCAGTTATGCTTTGGTTTATGTGGTGCTGGCCCATGCATGGACCACCTCTACCCAATCTGGGCCACCAAATGGCTGCAGTATCTTTGCGGTATCTAGGCTAAATGCATTGGTCAAATATAATTAAATCAAATTTTAATGTTGAATAATGGCTCAGTTAGTTTCTGTACCAGGACATGTCGATAACCCTCCACTTGAGAATGTCTTATTTATGCTGTGTCTAACATAGTTATATATATACTGTATTCATCTACCTGCTCAGTCCTATTACACTTAATTGGGAGGGTATCAGGGTTCATGGTGGAAGGACACCAAAATGCAGACATTGTGGGGATGTGCTTCATCAATATGGCTTCCTTTACTCCTCTTAAACATATTTTCCTCCCTATCAAGGTTAAGAACATCTTCCCCTCTGTTATTGCAAGCAGCCATCAGAGCACTAACGATCAGTCGTTAGTCGATAGTCATATTTTGCATGTGGATAACCTGTTTTGATTGTCACCAGTAAACTTGTTGATCCGCTATGTTCAGGGTTCTGCTCATAAGACCAATATACATCAGAATGGAGAAGTCTCTTGAAAAAGAGACAAAACGTTTCAAGAAACCCATCCAGAGGACTTGAATTAACTTTGTTAGATAACAAAAACGTAGGTCATAGACACTCACAAGGAAACTAGAAAATGAATAAACTTACTAATAAACATAAAGAACCATTGGAGGATTCAAACCAAAATACACAGACTATGACAGAGAGAGGTCCCATAACAAAACTGTTGCAACAAGTATGATTTTCAGAAGATATGAATACATTTCTGTTTGGTCATGTTTTGTTGATTGAATTACGTTTTAGACTAAATCCTTAATATTAGATTATGTTCAGCAAATGGTTTCCTAATCAGAGTATTTTTTATAAATCATTTTGCTGAGGCTAGCAAAATGACAAAGATGAAACTCACTAAAACGTTAACATTGTTGGCCATAAAATCAAAAGAAAAAAAACATGATACTTTTTAATCTGATGTTTCCTTTATCCTTTTTTAATCTCTTTTATGTTTATTGATTTGCCAATACATATCTTAGGGTAATGTATTCTGTTTGTCTCATTCTATTTCCATGTTGATGTATTTTTTTCAGCAGGAATGAGCTTGATTTCTTTTTTACATTCACTCAGTACTTTGAGACCACACCCCATGTGTTTCATTCACTCCTTTTTCAGGCTCTCTCAGTTGAATGGTACTTTCCGATAAACATATGGTGAGGCCTGCCTCTGATTAATAGCCAAGAGGCTTTTCAGGAAACATAATGAATTTCTCTTGCTGAGGTGTGTGTATGTATGTGTGTGTGTTGGTGTAATGTATGGCTGAGTGGTTATACACTTCTGTTTGTGTTTAGTTTTTTTCTTTCTACAAGTAGTGCTGATAGAAATGAGAAGTGCTCCATTTTCATTACCTCACTTATCGACTCTGAGTGACGTTTTCCCATTTCCTTCTTCGTTCTTCCTTTTCTCTTCCTCCCATTTCCCTCCCGTTTCCCTTCTCTTCTCTCTGCGGGGTTAAGAATACAAATTGCACAGTGAGAATCCAGCTGTATGAACTTGAAACAACTAATTAAAAGATCAATTGAGCTTTGTCAAATCTACTGAGACCACAGCCGAAGCAACTAAACACCCCAATCTTAGTAAAGTAGTACAGGTCGTTTTTCTAAAAGAGCTCATGCTGATTGAAAAAAACATGTTTTTGACAGTTATTCAGGCTTTATCTGGACCCAGAATAACAAGTTTGTCAATGTCTTTGAATTTTTAGTATTTGTGTATCATTTACGATTATGATATCCCCTATGCATCAATCACTACCAAAGGTGTGTTCATCCATCCATCATCCATCTATCCATCCATCCATCACCCATTCATCCATCCATCCATTATCCATCTATCCATTCATCATCCATAGATTCATCCATCGACCCATCCATCCATCCATCCATCCATCCATCCATTTACCCATCCATCCATCCTTTTGTCTGCCCATCCATCCATCCATTCTTCTATCTGTCCATTCATTCATTCATCCATCCATTCATTCATCCATCCATCCATCCATCCATCCATCCATCCATCCACCCATCTATCCATCGTCCTTGCCCATCCATCTGTTCATACATCTGACATACGTCCATCCATTTAACCACCCATGTATTCTATCATCCTCCTGTCTGTCTGTCTGCCCGTCCATTCTTTCGTCCATCCGTCCATCCATCCATCCATCCTTCTTCCTTTACTTCTTTTACATCCTCTCAGGTACTTTGTTGCCTTCAGATCTTTGACATTTTTCTTTCTTTCCACCTTCCTAACTTTACTTTCTCTACTTTCATCTTTTAGAATATGACTACAATATAGGACTATTTTGTAGTGAGGCATTAACATTCTTCATCTATGCTGCCTCGCTCTACTCCTGCTGCAGTCATCCCTCCCCTCTTCCAATTACCTCAATCTCTGTAGCTTTGTCATGTTCTATCATTTGTGTCCTTTGAATCTGGAGTTCTATCGCCTTCTCCCCTTTCTCTTTTATCTGTCTTACTCGGTGTGGCACCGAAAAGGCTCGCCTGTTTCATACTCTTTGCCTTTGTATGCAGCCGAGTGCATACTGTGTATAATCTGAGCCTCTCCGCTAATTTGAGAAACACTCTGTTCTGTTTCCCCATTGTGTGTCAGAGTGATCATGCTGCGATCTGTTGTGTTTCGGTCCAGTTTTACACTCTGCATTTTAATGCTTTTGACACACTGCTGTCATCTACTCAGATATTGTCTTAAAAAAGGCATAAACAGTCAGATAACAGCACAGACTTGTGTGGAGAAGTTCATTTTCACCATGTCACAGGTCTGAAATGTCTTTCATTTATCTTTTCACAGCATTTGACAGACGCTTTTCACATCCTTAGCTCACTCATATCATCTCTGACATAGTCACACTCGCACACACACACACACACACACACACACACACAGATGGAGGCATTATGTTGTCTCACATTAGCACTGCAGCAGACAATAAACGGAGCAGCGTGCAGTCTTTAAACACATCCAGCCTCCTGTGTCTGATGGTCACCGTCCGTCCCTCTCACTGCTGGTTCCAGCGCCGATTTTCTCAAAACACTTTTCTCCATTTACCTTTAACACAACTTCAAGTTTGAGTTCTTAAAAAATCCCTTTCACTGTGAATCTAAAGAATTTATATCTACTGTAGGTTTATAATAGGAACTGGATAAAGAAATATTTCAGATCTTTTAAATTTGAGTTTTGTGTAAAGGATATGAACAATAAATATATTACTTGTTGCAGATAGCTCTGTAACAACCTCAGATTGGAGAAACAGTTTAATTCTGGCCAGACTGATAATATAACAGCTAGTTTAAGTGGGACTAACATGTTGTATAAATGTTTTTCAAAGAGCCTTCTAAAATAAGAATTGATCATTATTTATTTATTTTACTTAATTCAATATGAAAATAGATTTTATGTCAATTATAAACTTCCAATTTATAATTCAATTCAATTGTGTTTTGCCTCCGGCTAGTACCGGGGGCATAACACAATTTCCTGTTTTCTATTTCTTTTAACTTCTATTAACATAAGACCTATCGTTGAATTTGGAAATGTTTGGTATCAATAGAAAGCTAAGAATTGTGGCTGTAAGCTCATGGAAACAGTTTTTACATCCACCAAACACAGTTCAAACAAGCAGACAGTTTAATCAGAAAGTAAATAAACTGTACAAAATGGGGTTGTTACAAATCTGGAAATACATCACAACAAATCTGTAAAGGATTTTTTTTATTGGTTTTAAAAGCAAGTCAAAGCAGACACCAAAATATGTAATAAAGTGTGTTGAACATTTTATTTTACTTGATTTTGAGGGAATGTGGTCCGACTGAAATCAAATATAATTTCTCATTATTTTATATAATATATATGATGAAAAATGAATGTTTGGGTAACTTTTCAAAATAACAAACATTCAATAACAAATATTTTCAGTCAAGTAAAAAAAATTAAATAACTTTTGTAATTAAAAACATAACATTTATTAATGGTATCATGGTTCTTCCTATGCCGAATGACAAAACACAAATGTATTTATTTACTAAAACCTCTGTAACTTTGCTCCAGTTTATTTTTGCAACATGAATCTTTGCATAGGTGATGTCCACAAGTGGAATTATGGCTTCCAATAGTTTTTAGCCCTATTCATTATGGTTTTAAGGGGTTATATACTATCAAATGCAAAAATTATTCAGATGGGACGGAAAACAACCTAAAAGAAATTATGTTCCATCCTTAATATCTCTAAAACAACAGCAGCTGTTTTAATATTTACACTTCTAATAAAAGCACCCAAGTGTCAGCTTTATTTTAATACCAAGATTATTTAAGTAGAATTTGTAAATGCTGAGTTACATTTCAGCATGTTATTTCGAGAAAAAACATCAAGAAAACCCCTTGAAGCTTAAGAGGTTAATATTTGTCCTGCTCCTGAGCTGTTGGTTTTAAATTACTGGCCACCTTTGCAATTTTGTTGAATAGCTCTGTATTAATGTCTGAAAATAAGCTGCTTTCATAAACTACATCTACCATAATAGTGGACTATACATGGGAATTCCTTGCCAAAAAGTGGGAGAGTTCAGACGGCAGCTACTCACCACAACTCAACTGCGAGGAAAACTCTCCTCCTTTTACTCTGAACAGTATTTCTGTAATAATTATTTCATATTTAGTCAGTCGAACACGTAGTACTTTTCAGTGCTTACAAGAGGAAATGTTAAAACTCTGTTTCTATGCAGGAAATACCACATAGATAGATACGATTATCAGAGGTACAGCATAGGTTGAAGGACTGGGAGGTAAAGTTAGAGAGAGAAGACTGAGATGGTTTGGACATGTCCAGAGGATAGACAGTGGGTATATTGATAGAAGGACGTAAGATGCAGCTGCCAGGAAAAGGACAAAAAAAAAAAGTTGTCATCTACCCTGATACACAATGGTTGCATTTCATAGTTTTTTTAAATCTAGAACTAGCTTTCAAAAATGGTTTTGGACGTCCTAAAAAATGTGTTTTCATAAGAAGGCAACTAAGAAACAATACAAGAGAAGTTTTGGGATGTTCACAAAAACTGGTCTCTCTAGTTCATCTGTCTACATCGATGTTTTTTAGTCCTTACAAGATTTCTCAGTCTTCCAACAATGTCTAGATCTGTTTCCTCCTAAGGTCATGGCTCCTGATTCTTGGAATGATGGGCCCATTATCTCTGTAACTGGACTGGACTCCATTTACAGCCTTAATGATTAATGATCTGTCAGAAAACTTTTGGGGATTTTGCAAATTTTCACTTTCTCTCTTTCTGTGTCCTGCTAAGATCAGGAGAAACTGCCTGGTTGGAGTAAGAATTAACACTTCTTGACTGAAAAGCCAACCCATTCTGGTCAACGTGAACAGAAAATAATAACAGTTAATTGGAGTGCTTGTTTCAATGCATACTTGCAGAAGCTATTTTCATTTACGCAATAAAGTGTGTCATTTTAAATTTTACTGTAGGTGAAGCTTCTAGCTACCTGTGGACTGGGATAATTTGTTGAGACAGAAAAGCCATCTGTCTCTAACAGATTGTCATTTAAAAAATGTCAACTGCTCCCATAAAATCACGAGCAATAAATGTATACAAGGTTGTGTGAAGCCATTAGGAAACCTAATTGTTCTAAACAATATGCAGGTGGTCGTTTTGGGGGGAAAGAATGCCTCATTAAAAGGATATTGGGTTTACAAATAAACATATTTCAAGTATTACTTCAGATTTTTTAGTTTGTATTCTCTGCTACTCCTTCTTGGGTCGCCATCTGACTGTGTCCCTGGTTCTTTCTCTGTAAACTCAAAAAACCTGACCTATAGATAAGGTCACTTATATATTACTCTCCATTCTTAGATAATTAAACCTCACTCATAAATCTTCAATCAAATAAATCTACATTTTAGTTGCACAACATTTAACATTCAAATATATCAAAATATATCAAATAATACTCACAACTTACTGTCTACATAACCAGTGTTTTAACAACTGACATTACAGAACAAACATTAAGAAAGCTTATCATAATCTGAAAAAAAAAAGTAATTAGAACCTGATCTTGTGTTGCATCAACTGGCAACAATAAAACAAGTAAAACTTTGACATTAGCATAAAACAGCAAACACAGTATTCAACACATTGCACCATTATTCACCTCAGTTCACTTCCATACCTTTTTACACTGCCACACTTTGTGAAAATTTCTAGTCGATGTACTTTGTCCCTAACTGTTAAATCAATCAGCTTCAAACTTCTAACGCGAGCAAGCTTTGCTCTCCTTTTACCGTCAAACTCTGTTTTTTCTGCTCTTTTTTTTCCTATGTATGCTTAATAGATGGCGCTCCTCTTTTGTCGCCAATGTTTAAGCAAAAAATTTGCAAACTTCACCTCCGAACACGCGAGCTAAAGGTGGTTTACGCGATCAGTTGTTTTGCTAGCCCACATGCTGCGTGAACTGAGTGGTATTTTCGAGTGCAGTAGGATATTTTACCTTAGGTGATGTAAACAATACAAATGACAAAAAATAACCTCTCATTAGCTTCACCTTGAGTGGCTTTTACCTGAGTTACATCATCTTTGTTGTAAACTTTGCCTTCAAGCCAACACCCCCTCTCTTGTTAATATTGCTTACAAAGACCCCGTTGAGAAACACTAACCTAATCTGACCGTATGATGTATGTTGTTTTTATTCATCGCCGCTGTGCTTGTTGGATGAAAGAAGGGAAGAGTTTGCTGTGCTGCTGTTTGCTCCTGTGTGGGCGTGTGTAGGAGTCATTGTAGTTTCAGGAGGTTTTTCAGTCACTTTTACCTCAGGTTTGATCCAAAGTGCTTCACAGAGGAGGACCAAAAGCCAAAGTTAGTTTTATTTTTCCTTTTTTCCCCTTGCTGTGCAGGCAGATGGATGATTCAGATTCCTCGCTGCAGATGTTGGAAGTGACAGATGACAAAGACATCAAGAGGGGGAGTGAGCTGAAGATGTTACACCGCACAGAGTCACTCCTGCTGGTAACCGACAACAGGCAAAAAGGTTGCGCACATCAATCAGCGGGAGATCAAAAGTGAGTGACTAGATTCACGGAGTAGAAGAATGTTGCCCGCCCACCCTACAGCTTCATTTTCTTCCATTTTTTTAAGTTTGAAACATCAAAAGTATACAACCGGCATGTGATTTACCAACATTCTGTTTTATGTTGTCATGCCTAATATAGCACAAAAACATTGTTTAATCATAAAGCTCGTAGTTACTAACATATTGTTCACTAATATCTGTTGTACATTACAAAATTCATTCATTTGATCTAATGTTACGGCCCATTAAAACACATAAGGGTCATAACACATTTAAGGAGGACAGACAGAATTCAGTATCAAACCTGTTTTTTATTAACTATTCCGCCTTGTCCTCCAAAAAAAAAGAAAAATTAAGGACATTTGTTTTAAAAAAAAACTTAAATTCCAAACAAAATATGGACCTGGTGAGCTGACCAAACAAAACTAAACGTGTGGCAGTGGGCCAACCCTATACACAGCGGTCAAAGCCACAGCCACACCAACTAGACTAACAAAACCTCCATTGTAAAAAATATAAGAAAAACATACTCACGAAAAAAAGACAACTGGTCCCACCAGGCAAAAGCTACAAAGATAAGGATCAACAAAGCTCAACAACACATGGCAGGCTGAGGAAGGCTGAGGCAGAGGGCCAAGGCCTGCAGTCGGACTCACCTGCAGGCAGCTGAGTGCAATCAGCACTAGGGTTGCGTGATATGGCCTAAAATCAATATTACCATATATTGAGCAGTTCACCTCGATACCGATAAATGGACGATAACTGCAACTCCCCCACCCCTGAAAATGTGATAAGCCAGCATAAACAATTCACAGCCAGTTATTTTGATGGCATTTATAACTGTTGCTTATTGCCACTTCAATGTGTAATTTAAAGTGGGAAAGTATACCTCATGGTCTCTCCACCAATCTATTAGGTTTCCTTCAGTATATTGCAATGGAGACACCAAGTTGCTTGCTCAGTTGACAGTGGATGCATTGGAAGGGGTAGCCTCACTTCCCTTGAAAAAGCTTTCCAGTGACTTCTTTGCTTCTGAAGACTGAGGTTTTGTGCTCTCCGAGGTAGTTCATGTGTGGACAGCAGCTGCTTTCTTCATCTCCATTTCTCTTGAATGGCGGTGACACTCTCTGATGAAATGTATGCTGCTTTGTATCTGGGATCAACAAAACTGTGTTCAAAACCTCTACAGTGGGAGGGATCTGAGAACATGTCCTCAAGGTAGGTAGGGAAGGATGTCAGATTCAATGGATTTGGTCAGTGTCACGTCGTCATCTTTCTCAGCCAGCACTCGTGAATGGAGGATGTGTAGGAGAGGCTTCACAGATGAGATGGTGACATACTCTTCCCCTGACAGGGCATCTGTCAACTCCACCAATGGAGCAAGAGCTTTGTTGACAGCATCCAAGACATCCAGGTCTGACCATCTTGGAACTTCCTTCCTTGGAACTTTCTTGCACCTTCCATAATGCTTTATTCTTTTTCCAGCTGTATGAAAAGGGATGGATAATATTTTTGCAGACCATGAAGTTATACATTTCCTTGCTCAAGCAATGAAACAGGCCACTAATTTGCTTCACTTTTATTTAAATATAATGTATTGGTGTATTAAATAAGTAAAGTCCTGAAATACATACTCTTACCAAATTGTACGGCTGGGAAACAATCTCAGCTTATTTCATGCACATCCCAACTACACAAGTTTTACTAACAGGGCATACAAAGTAAAAATTAAATAATAATTACCCCAATGGTCATAATTACCCCTGTGGTCAACATTATTGAACTGAACACACAAACACAGAATATAATAGTCAGCCACTCCCCAACCCCCAAAAGATAACTTTAAGATGTGCACACTTACCAATTGCCAGATGCAGCCTGTGCCCAAAACACTGCACTCACATCCATCTATTGAGCTCAACAGCTTTAACTATGTTTGTGCCATTATTAGTACTAATAGCGACAAGGCCCTTCTCCTTGATGTCCCATGCTGACAGCATTGCGCTTAAACCTTGTCTGAGCAAGGTGTGAAGTTTCATTTTGTCGTTTATGCAATATATAGTCAGACTAATGTACAGGTCCATCGTGCGACCAGACCAGAGATCAGATGTGGCTGCAACGTACTTAACATGTCGCAGCTCAGCAGTGAACTTTTTTCTTTCAGCTCTGTACATACTTGGAATCACAGTTTTGGAAAAATATTTCCGCGATGGCAGACTGTATCTCTTGTCAATGGTCTTCATAAAATATATGAAGCCGCACTATGAGCATAGCTTATCTTTACACAGCCCCCCCAAAAAAAGACTTTTTTTTTAAACACCAAAAATACTGACATGAGCAAAATGACGTTGGTCACTGTTATAAATTTCGCTATCGGTTAATTTTCGGTATATTGCACCAACAAAAGATGAGTAGAGGAGGGAGGAGAAGCCAAAAAAAAGTGCTAAGGACCAGGCCTATTTCTAGATGGGCAGGGCAGCTTACCAATCAGAACTTTCAGAAAAATGAAATAGGTTTTAACTATAAGTAGTAACCAATTCTGAAATTGCAATATGCAACTATGAACAAAAAAAAAAAAATGTGCCCGAAGCACATAACATCTAACTATTGTTTTTTTTTTGAGTGGAGTGATTGAACAACATACAGCTTCAGTAAATAATTAATAAAAATTGAGTGGATAAGGTTAAATTTACTGTGGGTTGTCTCTGCAGCAAGCTTCTGGTATGAATCATTGATATAATTACAAGAGTTCATTTAAGTTGGTTGAGTTTTTTTTAACCTCGTATGGCAGTTCCCTTAGACCAGTGGTTCTCTGTCCTGGTCCTCAAAGACTCCTGTTTTGCATGTTTTGGTTATTTCCTTGAGGCGGCTATGGTTAGGGGAGTCGTCTTGGAACTGGAAGGTCACAGGTTCGATCCCCCATCCAGCTGTCTCAGTTGTTGTGTCCTTGGGCAAGACACTTAACCCCTGATGCCTCTGATGTGTGTCTCATCCAGGGGTGTGGTGGCAATAGGGACGTTCGGGATGATTCCCGAACGGCCGGTCAGTTCCAGGCCACATCGGCCGGTGCGTTTGTTTTGTTTTTATCAACCTCATAAAACGCTGCTGCGCGGCCGCTCCGCCCCTGCGGGCTCAGCCGGTGAAATAGTTAAACGTCCAATGCGAGCAGCCCGGCCCAGCTTGAAACGGAAGGTGAAAGTAGAGCGGGTAAAATTTGACAAATGTGTCGAAAAGAAAGGAGAAAGAGATGGATGGAGCAGTAAAGTTAAGGGGGGGCACCAAATTAGCAGAACTTTTCCATGATGGAGGGACCAAAGTGAGAGAAGCAGTGATGACACAGGACCAGCAGCAGGTTAGCAAACACTGTCTACATGT
>JAUBOC010000170.1:18655515-18672644 GCA_032275365.1 Anablepsoides cearensis | reverse complement strand
TACAAGTTTCACTTTTTAAATGGAATTACTGAAATAAATCTACTTTTTCATGATATTCTAATTTTATGACCAGCACCGTATATAATGGAAGTCTAAAAAAGCAATTGCATTTCTCGTTTTGATGTAATTGAAGCTACTTAGAATCAAAAAGTCCACTGAAAATCAAATCACGTTTGTCATTTTTACAGGATGACTCATATGCTTTTAAGAGAGACCAGATGTTTTTTTTCCTATAAAAAAAATAATAAACACTCATGGATTTATTACCTGCCCTATTTCAGCACCTGGAAAAATATGGAATGATCAGTTTTGGAGGACGCACTGTCACTTGATTTATTTTATGATGGATACAGTAAAACTCAAAGTTATTTTAACACCTTCATATTGTAATTTTGCAGTGAATAAATAAATAGATGAAATAGATGGATTAATGCAGGGGTGTCAAACTCATTTTCACTAAGGGCCACATGAGAGTTATGTTGGCCCTTGAAGTGCCAGTTGTAATAAACGTTGATGTTTCATGTTTAACTTTGACTAAACAGTGTTTTACCATGTCCACCCTAAACAGAACTAAGTGTATGACTGACTAAATCTGAAGTAAATAATGCAGAAATATTATTAAAAGTAAAACCAATAAAGTTTTACTGACTGATGAGTTTATGATGAGCAGCTGCCATCATGAGTTCTGAACTCTCCCACTTTCTGACAGGGAATTCCCATGGATGATCTACATACATTATGGGAGATGTAGTTTATGGCTGATGCTGACTTTAAAGCAGATTATTTTCAAACATTAATACTGTGCTATACAACTAAAGTGGTCCGTTACTTAAAGCCAACAGCTCAAGGGCAAGACAATTATTATTATATTTCACCTTTTTTATTTATTTTGTTTGTAATCATAAATTTAAGTGTATCATTGATATAAGAAACAATTTTCATGTCAAATAAAAAAAATATAAATATTTTTTTTTTCTTTTTTGGGGGGTGGGGGGCTGCCAGGCCAGATGGGAGTCACCCGTGGGCCACACTCCTGTCCTTGAGTTTGACACATGTGGATTAATGAGTTTTCTTTTTAGTATGAAGTAAGCAAAAAATATGTTACAATTTTTCTGATCCGTTACCTAAATCTAGTCATTTCGACTAAACTGCCCCGGCGGCCACAGTTACTGAAATCTATAGCTTGGGAAGTAAAACCCTGTCATCTATTATTTACTTAGCAGGATTACCACTCTGACTGAAATATTTGTCATTTAAGTATAAAAAATGTTTGTTTATTTATTTAAACAAACTCATGGGCAGGCCGGACTGAACTCTCTTGCTGGCTAGAAGTGGCCCGCAGGCCACCACTTGGAAAGCTCTAACATACAGTGTCCTCTTGTTTGTTAAAACATGTCAAAATGTGACACAACTAGGCTGATATTTGGTAGCGGTGCATTGTGAAGTTTGGACAAAATTTGTAAAAAGAAAAAATTGCGAAAGAAAATTGTTTTGGTAAAAGGAAAGAATCCACAACACAACTCAAATTTTAATTGAGGATTTTGATGATGTCATCCACTATATTTGCAGTCATATTGCAGGGAATAACCAAGACACCACACACATTTAAATCTTTACAAAATACAAATGATCACATCTTTTCCTTCACGGTCCGTGAGCAAATGTGCCCCCCCCTACAACATTTAGCCAACGAGAACATCAAAGATGTTTTACCATAAACGACATCTTCATGTTGATTATTTTACCTTCAAAATGACAGCATCCCACCACTACGTGGAGGAGCACAGGCTGCAAATAAAGCTGTATAAAATCTCCACTAAGCTGCATTGCTGGCTACTTTTGCTGCAGCTGTACTGGGAAATGGGAATTTCACAAGTCAGAGCAGCTGTATCTTTGAGGCTTACTTTTCAGTCTACATTTTTGTCTTCCTCTCGTGTTGGTCAGGGAGAGAGATGTGTGGCTACCAGCCTGGTTTTTCTCTAACATAGTTCACACCTTAATATATTATATTTGATTATTACACAGTAATGTTGGAATCTGGGCAGTAAGCTGCATTTGAAAGACCAATCTGCCCATTTTTTTGTTTTTGTTGGCCACGCCGCACCGATAACGTGTCCGATGGCGTGTGACTCATCTTCCTGGCCACAGACGCGAGGAGGTCAGCATCACAAGTTTTCATTAAAGGCCGCTCATTGAAATTCCGAGCCAGCAGGCACGACGTGCCGAGCGAGCGTGTCGACGCCGTGAGTCAGGCGCAGCAGATGCAGGCACATCACCACCTTCTGTCCTCTTCCTTCCTGAGGCAGTTTGCAGCATCATGCAGCAGAGAGAGAGAGTGAGGGGGGGGAGGGATGTGAGACAGTGCAGGCCTGGGAAAGCGGGGCGGGGTGGGCAGGGATCGTGCTTGCTCTGAAGGAGCTCCTGTAATGACGTAAAATAAAAAAAGTGGGAATCGTGTGTGTGTGTGAGGGGATTCTGCGTATTTCAGCCCCACCATCCATTCTTGTGACGCTGCAGTTCTCACCTGTCGCCACCTGGTGGAGCTCTTTAACCTCTGTGTAAAAGTCTGCATTAAAGGTCAAGGAGTTTGGCACCAAGCATGCACACCTACACCATCTCCCAGCGTCAGACTTCCAGTGGCGGAGTCCGACAGTTTTCCTATGGGTTGGCCCCTGCGCACACACACACACACACGCACACACACACACACACATAGAGGGGGCCAGAAAATGCCCCTTTTTTTCTTCTTCTTCTTCTTCTTTTTTCTGCATGGCAGTTTACTGTGGATTTTGTTGTTGTTTTTGGTCATAACCTTTAATTTACTTAAACAGGCAGTTGTTACAAAAAAAAACACTACATCATGAAAACATAATCACAATGACATCATTTTTTTGTTATTGGGGTTTGTATGACCTTGAGATTAAAAATTCATAAGTTTTTGCACGTGTTCATGTGACTTCCACCATAAGCATATTCTCTGTTTTACAAAAGATTTATTTAAAAAAAGCTTACTTGAATAAACTGAGTAAATACAGAACAAAAAAAAAAGAAAGAAAGGATTCAGTGACAACTTTCTAGACACATGCAGATTAGTTTTCTACCAGGCTAGTGTGTATTCTTAGCACTATACGTTTTTGTTGCTTTAAAAAAAATCTGACAGCTTGTTGAATATGCCTGGAGTAAATCTTCAATATTAACTAGTGTAGCTCTAATATGACAATTTTAAAAATTGTGTTTTTTTTTATTTGCTGTTATCCTTGTTTGAAAACTTCTGCTGTTTTCTTCACACTCCATGGTTTATGACTAATATCACAGCTCACCAAGCATTAACTACTCATAACTATTTGACAGAACGTCCTTTCAAAAATGACTATGTATCTCATTGAAGCTCATGAGTCAAACCCAAGGCCTGTGGGCCAAATGTTGTCCACCACAGCACTTAATGTGTCCGGTGAGAGCTTCAAAGTTGTACTAATGTCTAAAAGAAAAGCTGCTTTAAAGCCAGCATTGACCATAAACTACATCTCCCATAATGCATGTTTACCTGCAACACGACATCCCACCACTAGATGGAGCTGCACAGGGTTCAAAAGTAGCCAGCAAAATTCACTGTGTAATGCTGCGTTCCAGTTGTATTGGAACTCGAAATTCTGAAGCCGGACTGACGTCGGTTCTGAGTTGAAGGTGTTTCAAACGTCGGAAAAAGCGCTTCTATTTTTTTTGCTTTGCAACAATAACACTTACACTGACAGTGCTCTACGAGACATTTTGAGTGTACAAACATACATTTTAATTATCACTATAAAGCACTACGTGTATGTCTGACTGAATGTAAACTAAACAACACAGAACTGCTAAAAAACACAAAAGTAAAGAGCGTCGTGCGGGCGGCAGCCATGTTGAAATGATGACATAACGATATGGTTTGGGTGCGCCGACTTCTCGACTCGAAACTACGACTTCAGGGGGTGTTCCAGTTGAAAAAGAGCACAAAATCTCCATTTCATTGCGTTGTCTCCAGCTACTTTCGCTGCCTCCCAGTTGTACTTGGAAGTGGGAATGTCCCACTTACAAATCAAAAGTTTTAAGGGGAATGTCCTCTTCAGTGGGAATACCCTGTGGGAGAGTTCACCACAACTCAACAGTGATCAAAGCTAAAAAAAAAAGAAAGGTGAGTCTATGATTGGAAGGTTGCCGGGTCAACTTGCCGGACCGACCAGCCCTTGAGCAAGGCCCTTAACCCCTCAGCTGCTCCCTCGGCTCCTTCACATGTTCTCACATGTGCAATGGGTAAAATGCAGAGAACTAATTTTCCCACCAGGGGATCAATAAAGTATTAAAAACATAGATTTTCTGTGTTTTCTGTACACGTAGTTTGTAACTCTGTTACTATGCAGGAAATACCAGGAAGAGCTCAGATGTTGTTTGTTAGTGCTCAGGAACATGACGTTTGGTGGTTTTAGTCCCCTTTGAGGGCCACTATAAAGGGCTCGACACACACGAGGCGACGTCGCTCGCTCTCCATTTATTTCCTATGGAACTTGTGCCATGAGGCGACAATCCCTCGCCCCTCCTCCAGCCGAGCGACCGGCGAAAATCGTGCACGTGAAATTTCCCGGTCGTTCACGTCGACGTGCGCACACGCGAGCTTGAGACGCGACATATGAAAGTTGGAAAATGTTCAACTTTTGTCGCTGTCGCTTTGCGTTACAACCAATCAGCGAGGGTTTCATTGACTGACCAATAGCTAACACTTTCAACGTTATTTTAGCTCTGTCAGACTTTCCGGTTTTATATGACCCTTCACCGCGTGATTACTAAAATAGGCAGATTTATGGGAATTTGTTGGTGCCAGGGTAAAGTTTCCCGGTAAGTTTTTCCTCATAAAATCGTATCTTGGTGCATGTTTGTATTTCAACATCATTATCATCGCAAGATTTGTTTAGTTTACACATCCGTAATGCACACCGCTCCCCCTTCTTTTTGATAACCGCCAATAACCTTTACAAGAGGCAGAAGAAGAATCAATCAAATTTTGTGAAGACAAGTGACCTGAGAGCGCGATTTGCAACAGCTGCCATCGCTATCGCATCCCGTGTGTCCGGTTTTAACCCTGGTTGCGATGACAGCTGTTAATCGCTGTAGTTTATCGCGTGTGTCGAGCCCTAAACGCTCATATGGCCCAACTGTGTCAATGAGTTTGACTCCCTTGATTTGAGGTGAACACACACACCCCATAAATGGTCCACCATTTTGGTCAGTGTGCCCTTAACCACAGGTGACAAATCCCACATGTTTTGTCGGCTACATCTGTGTGTATTGGTGTGTATTACCGACAACCGTGTAACACAACTGCAGTGTGTGTTTGTGCTGTTAGTGTACAGAAAACAACCCGTCTTCTTGAGCATATTTTCACACCTTTCCATCTCTTGTCTCCCTCTGGGCGTCCTCCGCGTCCCCCATTCTCACTCCACGAAAGTGTGTTTATGCATGTGTGACATCGCCACGAGTACTCTCCTGTCTGTCACACTTCCCGTCTACCACCTTTGCTGCTGTGATGCAAGCAGGGAGTGGTTTAAATCATTCAGCAGCAGAGCTTTTTTTTGTATACATTTTGGTTTCTTTTTATTTTTTTTTTTTCTTCTTTTATACTACAGTGACCTGCAGTGTTGACTCACAGCCACTCATATTCCTCTCCACACACTTTTAACAGCACCCACACTCGAATGTCACTCAAGCCCACTCACAAAAAAACACAACCGCTGACGTCACCAACCTGACTCTGCTTCAAAAAAAAAAAACCCAGAAAACTTTTCGTTGTTGTTGTTTGCAGTTTATTTGGCAAAATGTTTCTCCCACTTTTTTTTTAATTCTTCGTCTTTATTTACAATAATAAAAATAAATGTTTTTGTCTTCAAGGTTTTACATTCGACATTTACATGTGCAATGTGTAACATCTCCATCTTATAAAGTGCATTTGTACTTTTGAATCGATCGTGTCACGACACAAACTCGAGAGAAGAAAAACAAATACAGTAGAAATCATATTTTATATATATATATATATATTTATATATTTAAAAAAACACACACTAACCACAAAGACTGTATCAGTTCTCTGATGTCACAGTACCATTTACCCAATAGAAAGAGAAGCTTGTGCAGACGTTCTGCCTCTCATCCTGATGAACATCGATGCATAAAACAATGTTTTTTCTATGAAGGCCATACTTGGTCCAATAGAAAATTAGCTCTATAATGTTCTCCCTTTTTTTAAGAAATATTTAGTTATTGATAATCTCGGCTTGACGGAAGTATTGTCAGGTCAAAGGTTACACAGATGGAGTAAAAAAAAAAGCTGTTCAGCTTTTTATTTGCAGCATCGCCCCAAAACCCTGCATTTAAAAGCTCCGATTAAAGAAACCCAAAAAGAAATTCTCCTAAGAGGATGGATAAATGCAAACAGCACAGGGAATGGAAAAGGAGGGCAGCCAAACTTTACACAGCTAAAAGAAGACGAAAAGACAAAGAAACGAGCATCTTTGCTCCCCTCCTTTCTCTTTTATTTTTCTGCTACTTCCCCCTTTTTTTTTAATCTGCTCTTTTTTTTTTTTTTTTGGGGAGGAGCTATTTTTAGTCAGCACCTGACCGACAAGCTTCCTGGCAGGCAGGGAGGGAGTAGCAAAATGTTAGAGGAGTAAAAGAGACGAAGGCGATGGAGATTAAAAAACAGCAGACAAATGATCGAGGATCGAGAAAATAGGAAACGCGTGAAGAGAGAAGCGGAAAATCTTTCGAAGACGAAGAGGAGGGGATGTTTGAACGGAGAATGACGGAGGAAGCCTGTGCTTTAATGGACGAGGGGGTGGGAATGTGAGGGGGATGTTTTTGGAAAGAGGGAGGGGGAGGAGAGGAGGAGAGTCTTTGAAACGACCTGCACTCTCAGACACGACTCAGACGAAGTGACGTCACTTGGAAAAATGACTTTGTGACGTACGGTGCTGCTCAGGATCTGTCCCTCTGTCCTTCTGTCCCCTTAGTGTTTGTCTGTTTATGGACAAAACCTTCAGATTTTATGGACTTTGCAATGGAAGGTTGAAAGTTTATGTAAGAAGAGGATAATAAAAAAAGGGTGTACTAACACGTCACTTTTCAATCAACAGTTGGTACCACTTTACAATAAGGCTCCCCTTATGGATGGCTTTATAAATAGTTAGAGATAGGTTATTGATTCATTTGTAATTACTTTATAAATCATTAATAAATGTTTATTATGGATCAATTATGAACGGGAAAGAGACAAAACTGTCTGTATTCTTGCCAAATAGTGAGCCAAATCAGTTTGTGTACATATTACTAGGTTTGTAAGCACAATTATGTATTGGAAACACATAAATATTGCACTATATTACTGAATAATACATATTAACAACTGTCAAAGGGTAGCCTTATTGTAAAATGTATGACAGTACACTATTTATAAGGCTCTGTTATGAAATTATTAGTCATTAATAAATAGTATACTGTTTTACACTTTACAATAAGGCTCCCATAGATTACTGTGGATATGTATAATGCGGTAATACAGTACAATATTATATGTAAAATATGTTTTCCATAAATTATTGTGCTTACGAGGTAGTAAACTAGTCTGAAATGTTTAATAAAGCACATTTAGATGTAATATGTACATGAAAAGATTTGACTCTTGGCAAGAAACCGGACAATTTCATCTCTTTCCCATCCTTAATTAATGCATAGTAAACACTTATTAAGGATTTATTAGGTACAGATGAATTAATAACTGATCTATAAACTATTTATAAGCCATCTATAATGGGAGCCTTATTGTAAAGTCGTACCCAACAGTTTAGACGTTTAGATTTGTTCACCCCGTTCCTCAGGCCGCAACAACCGAGATTGTTGAATCCTTGTATGGTCTATTCTTTGGTTTTTCCCATTTCAAAATAAAATCAAAAAAGAAAACTGTGACGTTTTTTTTTTTTGTTTTTTGTTTTTTTCGGTAAAAATGTAAAATTGTACTGATTAAAAATATTAAGAATAAACACTAAAAGCAGTTTTATACATGGTACGATCAACAGATCTCAATAAGATGCAACGACTCCCTCTAAATAAAACAACCATATCCGTAGTGAGAAGTGAAAGCTTAATGCTCTGGGAGTTCAGCCCATGATATCCGGTTCATTTTTTTAGTTTTGCAATATTCATTTTTTTCTTGTTTTATTTTGAAAAGGGGAAAACCAACCAACCATTGTCACCATGACTGAAATTTTAATTTGGTACACCAGACAAACTGCTGTACTCTCATTTCTGTGGCACTGGTAGAGATTACGATTGGCACAATGATCCTTGTTCACGAAGTAAGCATAAATGTCTTTGCCTGTGTGTGCATTTGTCTGTTTGTTTGCAAGATATTTCACTAACAACTAGATAGTTTTTTAAGAAAAAAAAAGTAATCACCGGACAAACATCAAACCTGATTCAAGATGGCGGCCACAACAAACTGACCATAGCAAGTACTAAAATGCAGTGGTGGGCATAGACTCACTAATCAGCTAACAGCAGAGCTAACTTGGCTTTAGCCTGTTAGCATTTTTTGCTAACTTTGAAATACATAAGCTTACTCCAAATTTAGTTCTGTTAAAATTCAAATCTGCACGTGACTCATGAGGGACAATTTCCTGAGTTTGGGGAAATTCTCACATCATCACATAGGGATGCAAGATTTGGATTGTTCCAATCGTCACATCTCTAGCGTTAGCAAAGCAAACAGTTTGGCAAGCGAAACCCACTTTAGCGACGATAAATTTTTGGTTAGCTGTGCCCACCACTGCACCAGTACCTTCAATTCCATCAAATGTTTGGAGAGATTGAACTAAAACACGAAGAACTGAGATTGATCGCCCAACAGATATTCTCAGAGCTTGCAATGTAGCACGACACTACACCTAGGAATATTGTCAAGGTTCGATTAAAGCGACTACAGTGCCGCCAAAAAACGCTGGCATCAAAGGCGGCGAGTGATATGAAAAGAAAGCTACTCCTTTAACTAATTGCTGATTTACTGATTGGTTCTTTGATGACAGTAACCCTGTGACAAACAGGCGTGTATACACAACCAAAAATAAGACACTAGAAAGTCAAAAATATGGAGCTTTTTCATATCCGACACCCATTGTCACACCCACCCCTAAAAAAGGACCTTGTTTCAGATTTGTAAATAGGAAGAACACAGAAGACCAGGAAGAAACGCTCCACACACTTACAGCAGCAACACATCATGTAACTCATGCCCTGATGATGAACATTACAAAAATATACATTTCTGTACAGCTTTGCATAAGAAAAATAACACACTCACTTATACTGCAGTTTTTTTCTTTCTTTTTAAATGAGCTGTAATCCAGTATAGCATCTGACCAAAAATAAAAAACTAAAAAAACACAAATTTTCTCTTGTTTTTACAGTGGTTGACTTATGGTTCATTACAATTGGCTATGATTCAGAGCGGAGAACGGACACACACTCTAACACACACACAGTGAGAGGTCGCTCCAGTCCCGCCCGAGGACTGGTTGACTGAGTGGTGACATATTCACAGATGAGTGTTTTTACCCGTTAAAACAACCACTTGTTGGACGTGCCAGATGGGACTTTTACTCCTGTGAAATGTCACGTACCGTAGTTCTGAAAGACTCCAATTTAAATATACAGGTTGATAAAGACCAGGGTGGTTTGACTGTTTGCTGGCAAAATATCTCATGAACCAGGGAACAGATTTTAATGAAACTCGTTACAAGTACATCTATAACTGATAAGTCTTTGGAGTCACATACAAGCCCCTCTGGCGTTTACCTGTATCTTAAATCTCGGAAATCCGTAATTTTCACAAAAAAATGCGTAGCACTCGCACGCATCGTGGGGGGTTGGGGGCGTCTACAGCAACAGAGGGGGTGACGAGAACTTATTTCTATACAGCCTTCCAGCTCTGAGACTGAAATAAATTTGAAGCAAAGTTTTGGAAAAATTCTATAAAATTGCCCGATGCATCTGCATACCTGAAAAATTTGGAGTCAACCCAATTCAAGATGGCTGCCAGAGCTAGACAACCTCAGGAAACACAAAATTGGCAATAACTCAGTCATTTGTACTGATTTTGAGCTCATAGCTGAGAGTCTTTTGGTGATTTTGGTGGTAGACCAAAATTGGTTTTAAATAGATCCATCCACCCAGCAACAGTGCTAACAACTAACCAACCATGCCGCGTTTAGCTAGCTAGGAAAACAAAATATTAAAATTACAGTGGGGTATAAAGTGAACCTGGTCAATCAGTGCCGGTCACAACTCCCCGCCTCATATTTTCTTACTCATTGACAAGGAATGGTTGATTGGTTTGTTAATCTTTGTATGATTGTTCTGGGATTATCGCTAAGCTAAGCATGTTAGAGATGTCATTAACGTGAACATTTTCACCCCCTAGTGATGCGCCATGAGTATTTCTGCACTTTTGTGTTCTTGGAGATATACAACTGAATGAATAGAATTAGTTCAGACAAGGCCTCATCTACAGGGTGAGTCAAAAGACTCAGGACACTCTTATTTCAGAAATAAAAAGGAAAACTAATGGATAAGAGGGCCTATCTTTTAGGCTAGGTCCAGAACATGGCCACCATCTCGAAAGCTGCCATAGTGGATCAAATTAAAGGGTGTCTTTTGACTTTTGACTCACATTGTACTGAAAATGTTCTGTAAACTTGTTGGGGAGCAGTTTGTAATCCATCTGGGGATGGGTAAATGGTAAAACTACAAGTCCAAGCATTCTGTGCTAGTTCATTTATTTCGTATTTAGATTTTGTGGCTTTATATTCTTGGGGACGGAGAAGCACTAGCATACAGTTTGGGTCAAGCTAAAATCTCATGCTGATTTTCAGATGACTTACATGATCTCATTGGTTTGTTGGATATCCAATGGGTAAAGCTAACAACACCTCTAGTTCATGGTCATTGCATCAACCATAGTTTTTAGATTTTGGTTCACACTAGCATTGCGGACCAACACAAAATACAAGTCTAATTCCAACCACTCAGCATGTCCCATCTAGCATTTCCAAACACAAGTGACCATCTCAGTTCTCAGAGGATCTTTCTGCACCAGTTTCTGAGACGAAAATGATTCAATTAACTCTAAATGATTGATTACTTTCATCCCTAAGCATCTCAAAATCACCAAATTACATCCATCTCCTGGTTCAGACCTTTGAGTAACTGAATGTATTTCAACTAATCATGGATGCCAATGATTTACCATTAGGCGGTCCAATCAATGTAGCATTCGAGCTAAAGAGAGAGCAAGAGAGGTGGTCGAAGCTTTATTGACAGGCGACATTATCTCATAAAACTGGACTTTTATTTAAAATCTTGAATTTAGTCATCTGTGTATATAAACACATATAATGACTGCCAGTAATATACAGGCTTTTGTTTGAAGTATTCTTGGATAAAAAGAAAAACATCAGTCATATTTAGGTTGTCCTACTCTAATCGTTCACTTCAGCTTAAATGCATTTAGAAAAAAAAATCTATCCAAGCCATTTATTTTCTAAATCCAGTGTTTTTCTCTTTGAATTCTTTGCTTGAGTTGTTTTGGCAAATTGTTGAAAACTGACCACTTTTCTTTCCCTCTGCTTGTCAATTTGTACACAGATAAAAAAAAAGGATTAAAATTAAATTGGACCTTATTGCAAAGAAGAAACAAACGAAACAAACAAACGAAGAAAAAATAACTGAAATAAACCTAAAAAAATATATAAGATAGAAAAGACAGAAACTTGAGCAGCTGTTGTTTTCCTAACAATAGCTGCAAAAACAACTGATTGTATTTTTCCTGCCAAGAAAAGGTATAAACCTCTAAATTTTTACACTCATAGAAAAAAAATCATATCAAAACTGCTTCTTCAGTGCGCCATTTTTTTTTTAAAGTTCTTTGTTTTTGACTAATGTGACTTATTTGGTAGAAAGCACTGAATTGAAAGTACTCCCCGTTGTTGCACAAACAGCTTTTTTTCTGAAGTGAAACTCGTCTCTTTTAGTTTGAAGCTGCAGCTCGTACAGATTTTTTTTTCAAAGCCAGCACACCTCCCCCACACACACACGCGTATATTAGCAGCATGCCAATAGCTTAGTCATTGCAACTCTCTCTGAGGTTGGGCAGAGGAATTTCAGATAATATAAAAAAAGAAACTACCCTGGTAGATTATTTGAATGCAGATAAAAAAAAAAGGACGGACAGAAACACCTCTTTCTCGGAGGATCAAATAACCTCCCGGGCGGTAGGTCGTAAATTAAAATTAATTGGATTTAACATACACGATGTCTTTTAAGTGGGATTATACTCGATCCTAAGGGGCGGGGTCTGTATGTGACCTACGGTTGGATTAAAGTACATCTTGGCCCGGCGTTTCCATTTCTCCTTGCCTCCCTTGGTTCTCATTAACCCGCCCGCTGAGCCTACTGGGGAGGTAGGGGGCGGGGTTCAGAGCAGCACTGGGCTTTTCGTTGAAGGTGAGAAAACGACTCTGAGACACAAAGCACAGATCGGAGGAAATTACACCGTATTCTTTGTGACCCTTACCTGCTAAAAGAGCTTTAAATGAGCATATAAGTTTAGCACTAAACCGTGCAGGTTACGACTGCATAATACTACATTCCAAACTGTTTTATCACAATTCAAGCCAAAGGAAGAGAGATGCTTTCAGTATGGATTGTGATCAGGATAGCTAATGTATTCTCGGCTGAGCAACGAAGCCGTCTCTAAATTTAGAGGCACTTTGCTTAAACAGCGGTATGCAGAGGCTCCTAAACACACAAGTGCTTTTCTTTTCCTGTAAAAAAAAAAAAAAGTATTTCTCATTTCTGGTGCCAGGGTCCTTGCTTTGCACAAGCAAGGGGGGTTGAGGTTGTCTTTTCAAATACAAACTTTCAATCAATAACCCTGAAAACACAGAAACAGGAAATTGTCAAGGAATTTACGCCCCTCTATCAAGCTGGTGTGAAGAACTGCATAACCTACTTTCCAGACCCCCACCCCCGCTACAGCCCAAAAAAAAAAAAAAAGCATTCCCAGGGTAGAGGCGTGCTGCAGTGAAGCTGTCCTTGGTGCTGGATTCAAGCTCTCCGCTTCAGTCAGCGGTCCGAGAAACCTATTTTTATTTTTTTTCATCTCCGACTCGGCGCAGACTCGATTCTGCAACCCACCAAGGACGGCGGCACACGCCGGTCTAAATATGGAAACGCCGTCTTCTAAAAACCCTGCGTTAGGGAGGCAGCCGAAGAAGCTTGTGTTAAATATTTGAACAGGGGATGGGGCGTTTCGGCAGATGAATGGCAGTTGTGCTGTTTGGGGGGAATCCATAACGGGTTCTGTAGTAATCGGAACAGAATGCGACTCTACTATCAGGGATGATTAATGTTCCACTCCGTCTGCAGACATTTTACCTACTTAATCAGCCCGAGCTAAAGGGAACATGAGTTTTACAGTCATGTTTTCTTTAATTCGGCAGAAGAAAACTACAAATATAGCTCATTGAGAATGCTTAAGGTCATTCGTTTTTGTAAATTTTAGCTCATTGTGTTTTATTTCAAAGACATCAAAGAAGACACAAAGTATTTTAAGACCGTTTTACAACTTCTGATTGCATAACCGTCCAGAGCATCCTCTGGAGATTTTGTACACTTTTTTCCCCCACAAATATGCTACTCTTTGAAAGACAGGCCCCACTCCTCTCACATCAAAGGGCGGGGGGAGTTCTACAAGTTATCTGAAACACCACTCTGCCGCTTTGGAAATACCTTGAACCGTGCTTTTTGCAGTTGGTTTCGTGTCGCCGCCGTCGCTCAGACGCTTGTCTCGAGGTCCTTCTTTGACCATGCACCGTTCATCCGTTAGTGCCCGTTCCGCTGTGGCCAGCTCAGAGTTCAGCAGCAGCAGCCTCAATATGAGAGCAGGAACCCTCTACATTCCTCCTAACCACTTCCTGTCTTGTTTCCTCTGCGTCGAGCGCCGTTCCTTTGCCGTCCGTCGCTGCTACACGTCGCTGGAGGTCCTGGGTCTAACGGAGAGGCTGGATGGGACGCAGCCGCAGCAAGCCATCCACAGCGACTTCTGGATGTCTGGGTTCCGGAACGCATAGATGACGGGGTTGATCACAGAGCAGCAGGTGGCTGGGAGGACCGTGGCGTAGGTGTATATCAAGGGGTAGCTGGAGTCGGCGACAATGGAGTACATGGCGAACGGCAGCCAGCACACCCCGAAGGCACACAGGATGGCCGACAGCGTGGAGACCCCTTTGGTCGTGGAGATGGCCACAAACTGGTGCTGCACGGCGATCTGCTGCGCGTGCCGGAATGCGATTTTGCAGATTTGAAGGTAGAGCTGCATCATGAGGGCGAAGACCAGGAGGAAGGCGACGGCGAGCGCCACGGCGTTGTTTTTGGTGACGGGCCGGCAGACGCTGCACCTGGTCTCGTCCCGCAGGCAGTTCCATCCCAACGCCGGCAGCAAGCCGAGCGTGACGGAGGACACCCAGATGAAGACCACCATCATGTAGGTGAAGGTGACTGTCCGCTCTGTGTGGTAGGTCAGGGCGTTGTACAGCGACAGGTACCGGTCGACCGTGATGGCGAGGATGTTGAGGACGGATGCCGAGAAGGCCGAGATGAGCAGCCCGACCGACAGCAGCGTCACAAACTCCACCGAGTTGTCAATCAAGTAGGTAAAGACAAAGTTCAAGATGAGGCCCAGCCCGGCCAGGAGGTCTGCCACCGCCAGCGAGCCGATCAGGACGAACATCGGAGCGCGGAGGGCCGGCGTGTAGAACAGCACGGCGATCACCAGAGCGTTCTCGCAGGAGATGAGCGTCCCAGTCACACACAGAGCAATATCCCAGGGGCTGACCTCCTGGACCGCCACGGCAGTGGTCGCCGGCTGGAGGTCGGGAGTCAAAGTCCGTACGACTGGTTCGGAGGAGTTCGAAGGGTCCTCGCTCCAGGAGGTGGAGGAGTCGAAGGAATCGAGGGGGAAGGAAGAGTTGAAGCTGATATCGCTGCCGCTACTCACAGCTGCTATGGCAGCCAGGGAGAGAATCATAGCTGCAGAAAAGAGGGAGGAAAAGTTGAAGAATTGATTGACGAGAACAGATTCAGAGGTGAAAGAAGACAACTTTCAGTTAGTATCTCACTGGGATAAGACTGTTAACACTGAACGGCATACAGTATTTGCACAAACCAAGGGTAGAATTTTGGCCACAGTTTGCTGTGAGTTCCCGTACAAATCAACAAAAAATACAGCTCTTGTAATCCTTATGGTCCGTTACAGACAAGCACAACAACTCTTTGACCAGTTTGAGAGAACATTCATTCATGTTAGCAACATAGCATCAGCAGGTGGACAAATGGGTGTGTGTGTGGGGGGGGGGGGGGGGGGGGATTCCCTCCGTTTTCACTTTAAGGTAGCGCTGTTTCAGCTGTTAGAGTCTTTCAGAGAGAAAAGAAGATTTGAGTTTTGGGAAAAAAATCAATGTTGAGAATGAATTTGAGATTAAAAGAGGGGTATTATGCAAAATTGACATTGTTGTGGTTTATATCACAGTATGTATAATTCCCTCATCAAACACATACCCACAGTTGCTTTGACTCATTCATGCACGTTTGAGTATCTCCTGTGGTAGCCATGGGGAGCTGCCTAAATGCTTGCTAGTACAATTTATTTTTGATCTATATAGCCTTTTCTTAACAATTAAAGGTACAGTTACTTGATTGTGGTATAGAATTGAGTTATAAGCCTGGGAAATACATAATTACCCCCGCACCCGCAAAATAAAATTTAAAATAGCAGAAAAAATGGGTGGATGGATGGATGGATGGATGGATGGATGGAACTTTTTTTTCTCCGCGTTTTTGCAACATTTTGACTTTTTTTCGTGTTGATTGAAGCTTTTTTTCCCCAACATTACAACTTTATTCTGAAAATGATTTTAGACTAGATCTCAACAATGCAACTTTTAAGGAAAACATTTCAGCTTTTTTATCAGAATTTTTGCAACATATTTTTTTAAGTAACATTACAACTTTTGAGGGGAGGGGTCATGAAATAATGTTTCAAGAGTTTTTCCAAAAAAATGACTTTTCTTTTCTCATATCAACTTTTATTTGAACTATTTACTCTTTTTTATGTTTTTGACTTATGTATAGAAATAATTCAGACGTCTCCACAATTAAATTTTTTGGTGTTTTCCCCAATATTTCGATTTTTTTAAATTTATTGTTGTTTTTTTTGTTAACTTTTGGGGTGGAGTGGGCAAGAGGGGGCATAAAATTATATGTCATTTGCTTTTCTTAAAACATTTTCACTTCTTTCTGGAACAATTTTTACTTTCATTATTATTACTATAAATTTTGACTCAAGTATAGAAATAATTCTGACATTATTCATAACATTTCATGTTTATCCGCTAACAACTTTTTTTTTTTTTTTTTTGGTTTTGTTTTTTGCAATTTTCTAACTTTAATTCTGTAACTATTTCGATTTCTTTTAACATTTTGACAAATATTCTGAGTTTATTCAGTATTTCGACTCTAATCTCTGAACTCACAAACACAATCTGTTGTTCTTCATGCTCTGAGCCATTCGGTTGTAGAACCCAGACACTAGCCAACAGAACCAACTCTAACACTACTGGACAAAGACGAGGATGTTGATTTGTTTTTGTTTTTTCTAATAAAACTCATCATCACTGCCTAATTCTATTTTTGGAACCCCCTCTAAAAATGGTGCATGACGTCCTGGGGCACGGCGCAGTGATAGCTGCCAGACAGGCACGCATGCACGCGCGTGCACGCTTGCATTCTGAGTTGGTTCCGAGTCAGATCCACGTTGTTGTTGCTGCTGCTGCTGCCGCTGCAGCTGCAGCGGAGGCAATAAAAATAATAGTGTCTGCTGCTAATTTTAGCTCAAAAAGAAGCTGGTATAGCTTCATTCATAACCACGCGCGCGCGCGCTCCCCTCATCCCTCACTCTCTCTCTCTCTCTCTCTCTATCTCTCTCTCTATCT
>JAUBOC010000170.1:18625542-18635746 GCA_032275365.1 Anablepsoides cearensis | reverse complement strand
CCTTTTTTGTCAAAAAATTTCAGGAGAACCCCCCCCCCCCCCCCCCTCCCATAAGAAATTGTTATTTGATTGTTAAACTAGCAAGATGGACAACTTCGAGGAGCAACCCGTCCGGTCTTATTGAGCATGCAAACATGCAACCAATGTTCACATCTTCTCTCTATATTTACGGGTTAGCAATAAATAAATAAATAAATAAATAAATAAATAAATAAATAAATAAATAAATAAAAATAAGTTTCCTCCGATTCCTCATCTAACAAAGCGACAGATCGCCGCTCGTCCTGAACCGCTGGAGGTTTCTTCCTGTTAAAAGAGTTTTTTTCTTTCCACTGTTGCCAATGTGCTGCTTAAGAAGGGATACTGCGACAGAGTGAGAATTCAAAACAATCTGCTGGCATCTTTAGGTTGATAATTTTAATTTTTGGTTATTGGTTTTATGATGTATTTATGTATGTATTTGTACAGTGCTCCAAGCAAATGTTCGTTAACTTGGCGCGTTATAAAATAAATTAATGATTGAATTGAATTAAAAACACAAGCTTTTCTTCAAAAGCTTATGATTTATACCCCATGTTTTCTACACAAGTATAAACAGTGAGAAAAATGACGTCCAAAATGATGCTGATCCAATGCTTCATGTTTTGTTGAAGTATAAACCAGCCTTAAGGATTATCATTCATCAGGCAGAAGTGTTTGATCATTATTTGCTGTGTCTCTGACACATTTAGGTTATAATGTGTCAAATTGTCCTATACATTTTGAAATGTGGCAAACTATTCTGGTTTTCTTGTTGTATTTATAGCAAATATTACTGAGCGATGAGTTACAACCATTTAATTCTTTTAGGTTTATTAATACTACAACCTATCGAGCATCTGCTTCAATTACCCTTTTTCTCCTCCTTTCTTGTTTTTTTCATCTTATCAGCAGTGACTGTGATGGTCAATGTGTTTCAGGAAACACATCACAGCATGTTGGTTCATTAGCAGCTCTGTGTTTCCACGGAATGTACAAAGCCTGGTTGTAAAAACAAACAGGACGAGTCACTGTGCTTTTTGAGGTTGCCACCTGTTTGCTCGCTCACGTTTGTGTTCTCATGGAAACCAATACGTTGAAGAGCTGGGGCGGTCAAACTCACAATGGCCTCTTTGTTTCCTCCCCTCTGTGTGTCTGTCTATAAATAGTTTATGTCCCTCACTACTCTATTGTTTTTGCGACTGCTTGCTTTATTGACTGCTAAATTGCACTCGCAGTGCACTCTACTGTATGTTTCCCCATGTTTCTCTCTAATATTCCCTCAGAGCAGTAAAGTTTCACGTGGTATTTGTGACTTGGCGTGGCTGTTCAAAGCTGGTCTGATGCATCGGATTAGACTTCAAACAGTAGGTGACTCAAATGTCTCTGATCTGTGCATTTCAGAGTGGTATTGGTAGCTTCCAGAGAACACAGATACCTCGCCGTCTCTTCATATTTTGTTTTCCTCGTACACAGGTGTCTAGTCTTAGATCTGATTTACGTCACACTTGGCACAATTGCTTTTATTTAAGTTTATTTACTGGGATGAACGCAACTGTGAGAAATCCACAACTTTCACAAGGAACCAGGTTTCCCCTCTTCGGTATAGCTTTCTGGTAGGGGTGCAACAATACATGTACCCGTATCAAACCGTACCGAACCGTATCGAAGGCACTTGTATTGAACAATACAGATTTTTTAAAATGTATTTTATCAGCTTGTCTTCTTAAGACACTCTGTGTTGAAGGATCGGTGGATCTGTGTTCAACTACTCCACCTAGGCTGCATTTTCGAGCGCAGATCCATTGAGAAACTTGCTGTTTCAGCAACATTTAATATAAAAACTGGACTTTTGAGGTTAAACAAATGTTTATTCTTAATTTCAATAAATTGCAAGTTAAAAAGGGCATGGACATTTCTCTTTTTTGTATCGAGAAAATATTGAACCGTGGGACTAAAATATCAAACCGAACCAAACCGTGAATTTTCTGTATCGTTGCACCCCTACTTTCTGGAGCTCTTGTAAGACAGACACGTAAACACATACACACAGGCAAAAACATTATCATCCGCCTTGCCTTTAGGAGGTGGATGATAACTATACAAGCTGTTGCCAAGATGTTTTCAAAGCATTATAAAACAAGCGGTTAATTAATCTAATTACAGCTGTTGTTCTCAGGTTAAATATTTGCTGCAATTAGCATATATTATTCTAATTGTGTTGTATAACATAAGACAGTATAATCTAAGACTGTACATGGTACAAGTAAATTTTTTGTTGTATAACTTAGTATTATTATTAACTAAGAAAAACAAACTCTTACTTTTAAACCAAATGTAAGCCAATTTTACTCTAGACGTTTATGATTCCTTTAGACATATTTTAAGTATCATTAGTTCATATTGTACTATTGATATCAACACACACCCTTTGTCCTTTGTCTTCTGTTTTCGTGTTTTGTGTTTCCCTCATTGTCTTTTGTTTCTTGCCGTCCGTCCTGTCTTTGTGTTTCGTACACCTCCCACCCAGGCTTGTCGTTGAGGGGGAGGTACTGTTGGGATTTGTGTCTTGTCTGTTGTCTCACTCCTGTGTCCTCCTCGTGTCATTACTCATATTTCCTCTTCAGTATGTTTCCTGTATATCTCTTACCTGTCAGTAGTTTCCAATTAGTTTTCCTCAGATGTTCATCGTCTCTCCTCCTCCATGTAAATACTCCTCTCATCTCTTCATTATCCGCTGGATCATTGTACGGAATTTCCTTCTGTCTCGTTCCCCTCAGTGTTTCCTCAGTTTTTCGGCTCCCCTGTCGGCTCTTTGTTTTTATTTGGTTAATAAATCGTTTTATGGTACAATTCATCCTCCGTCCGGACCGGGGTTCATTCCTCGCTCGCAACTTGACAAAATCATCATGTGTCAGCCTACGTCGCCCATGCCCAAAATCCTTTTGTGCACTAAAAACTCAAACTAACAAAAAACCCACACTTACCATTTTCAGCGTCTGTTTTACTGTTGATCTAGTTGTCATGAGGTAATAACGGAGTTAAAAAGTAAAAGGAAAGAGAAAACAATATCAAAGATAAATGATAGTTTTGCCATTTTTTTCAGTCAAGCTCAGCATATGCCCTTTCTCTGTATGTTTATGTGGTTAATGTGAGCACTCTCGATTTCTAGTGGTCTGGCAAAGGTATCACAGCATTTCTGTTGTGATGTGGACAGGAAAATGGTTATGCATTAAGAAATAAAAATCCCTTTTAAAAATATTGTAGTAATGAAGACATGCCCTAAACATCACAGACAATTTGGTAATTAAACTTTCAGCTCACAAAAAGATTCAAATTATTTTTTCTTCTTATCCAGCATAAACATCACAATGATGAAAACTGAGTGATCCTTTTTCTGCTGCAGACTTTTTTTTAATCTCTTTCATGTGCTTCCTGTTCAACAAACTCAGTCTTTTTTATTTGACCTACTTTATCTCCATCTCTTCTCATTTTCTCCAATCCTCCTACCAGTTGTTGCCTCATTAGTGTTTACGATGATTACCCCCATACAGATCAAAGAGAAAATCTACAATTACTCACTAATAATTTAATTTCTGCTCTGAAGAGAATAGTTTATGCTGTCCTGTACCATGTCTCCAATAAATTGTTTATCCTTCAGCTTGTTTCTTTTCCTTCCTGTTTTTGAATCTCTGCACACTCACTGTCCTTCTCTTTTAATAGAAGAAATCACTAGGTGGCAGCATAGTTACACATGCTGCTTGCAATGACAACACAAGATACACACATTTAATGACCTGCACTGATTGTGTCACGGGATCTGCAAACAGTTTAATGCATGGAGTGCGACTGGCCTTCTCTCAGGATTAATGGAGATCCAGAATAACTGTCGCCCCATTCATCTTCTCATTTATCTCCTCTGTTTCTCTAATTACCTGATCAATACGCTCCGGATCAATGTTGGATCAATTGAGATAATGTTCCCCTGACCCATTAATGGCCTTTTTGACCTTTCAGAAAGCATGCTGGTGATTTCCCAGGTCTTGAATCTCACATTTCATGAAGAACTCAGTCTTAAAACAATAAAGTATCATATGAGACGTGGCTAAACGACCTATGTTTTTGTATTTAGTGCAACTCTCAAGTCTGAAGTAGGCACAGAGGAGTACATGATTATAAACATATTACAATACAAGAATGCAGTTATTTAAAGGGGGTGTTTTTCAGGTATTTTCCACCATTATTTGCAAATAAATTCTTTAAAACTCAGACAAAATGATTTTCTCAATTTTATTTTCACATTTTGTCTCTCATAGTTGAGGTCTACCTATGATGTCAATTACAGGCCTCTCTCATCTTTTTAAGTGGGAGAACTTGCACAATTGGTGACTGACTGAATACTTATTTTCCCCACTGTATGTTACCTTCAGTTGTTATGAAAGTGCAGTATATATCAAAAATAGATTTGTAATTACATGAAAGCCTATTGAAACGCCTTGAAATTGGCTTCTGTCTCTTTAATAACCGTCTACCATTTCGGACATTCCCACTTCAGCACGTCTTTTTAACAATGCTTCGGGGGAGGGGTGTTCTGTGGGACGGGAGCTCGGCTGCAGTCTCAGCTCCAGGGAGGGGCTTTGTAACTTTAATTCAGGTCAGACATTAAGTTAAACATCTACTGAAATAAAAACATTGGAAATTTATAAAGAAAAAGTGCAGACAGACATTGGTCCTAAACATATACTGCCGAAGCAACCAAAGCGTTTTGTAAGGCCTTTTGACTTACAAGTGGAATTTTTTGCAATGGCCAAGTCAATCACCTGACCTGAATCTGATTGAATGTTTCACTTGGTGAAGACAAAAATGAAGGAAAAAAATGCCCTAAGAACCAGCAGGCAGTAAAGACAGTTTCAGTAGAGGCCTGGCAGAGCATCACCAGGGATGAAACCCAGTCTGGTGATGTCTTTGTGTTCCAGACTAACAGGCTGCATCTGACTGCAAATGATTTGGAGTCAGATGCAACCAAATATCAAATTAGTGAAAGTTTCATTTATGATGTGTCAATTTGTCTCGTTTACTTTTAAAAGTTGGAGGCACAAATATAAACTGTTGTAATTCATGCACCGTTAATACCTTTGAATTAAAGCTGCAAAGCTGCAGTTAAACCTCATCTTGTTCATTTCATTTCACATCCACCGTGGTGCTGTTTACAGACAAAAAGATAAGAATTGTGTCGATGCCCCAGCATTTATGGACCTGACTGTAAGTAATATTTTGAAATAATGGAATTGCTATATTTGTCCCTTGCCTCTACTTAAACAGGTTAATAAGATGTGGTCAGGGTTAAGAAGACCAGAGGGGGAGGGGGGTATTTTTAGATTTCTTGGAGATTAGAGCTGCAGTGACCTCTCTTTCTCTTTTAATTTTTAATCATTCATATATTTATAATATAATATAATATAATATAATATAATATAATATAATATAATATAATATAATATAATATAATGTAATGTAATATAATATGATTTAATTGTTGTAATTTGTGTCATCAAACAATCCATCAATAAAGAAACTTGTTTGGACGTCTGTTGTAGAGTGTTTCATAAATTTTTATTTATATTTTTATTTATACATTTTTTATTGACAACACTTCCAAAAAACAAAAAAAATAAATCAAATGATAAAATTGTGATTTACTTAATAACAATGACCAAAGACCAAAGAGTCTTGACTGCTTCTCTTTTTTTTTAATTTTGCATTGAAGAGGTCCTCGCTTCTTTGTTATTGTTAAACAAAAATTTAATTTGTATAATTAGATGACATACTACAGTTGTCTACTATATGCTATATGCATATACCAGTTCATACACCACACAAAATAACAAGTCTAAATCATAAATCCAGATTATGGTTTAAAACAAATATTCTAATTGCAGTCAGTTTGATTTATAATACAAGACAGTAACATAGAGTACATCATGAATGTCAGTTAATAAAAAGGTTTTTTATCAAAGGAAAACAGCAGCTCACATCAAATCTTTACTTTGGTGCCATCTAAGGATAGTGACTGTGGAAAACAGCAACGCACTTTGAAAATTAGTTTTGTCAAATTTTCCAGATGTAGTTAATTTGTGTTTTTGTGTTGCAAAAAAACACCTCAACACATCTTCAGTTTTACATGCAAGACCATTTTATCCCTAACTTGTTCTTTACACTCAGGGTTTGCAGAGCTCAACAGTGCATATGGATGAAACATCTGTCTTTTTTCATGATACCAAATTATTACAGGCTGAAAATCATAAGCATGAAATTACATTATTACATTTATTTTGAAAAGTGCCAACTTTAAAGTTTAGAAAATTAAGTTAGATTTTTTTTTGATTGTTTAAAAGTACCAAGGAAAGTACCCTTATGATCGTTCAAATAGAAATGAACAATTTCTTGGAAATTAATAAAACACCAACCAAACAGGTCATCGATTTGAATTTAATTTTACTTTTAATGTATATATTTTTTTTACATTTCCAGCCCTGATGTTTAAACAAGTCCTCCTAGAGATTTGGAAGTGTTTGCTTTAAACTGAGTTAACACACTGTTAAGGCAGAAGAGAAACAAAAATGATCAAAAGTTTGAGTTTTCATTGGAGGGTTTAAATTGGCCAGGTCCTCAAACTTTGATTTATTGCTATAAAAGAGAAAATTGTCATAACTCTTCAATTAAACATCTCATCAGTACCAACATGTTTAATCACAATTCAGTTCTCAGCAGAGCTGTGGTTCAAATGTCAAATGCACTGTGCATAAATATCACAGTAATCTTGAGCTTTTAACGTATGATTTAATCTGTTCTTTTTCCAGTATTGAGATATTATAGAACACAACTTTATAGATATTTAAAGATTGTTTGTATTGAGCTGTTCTTCATCAACCACTTCATATTAGGATGAGGATGAGAGTGTGGTGTTTTCCTCTGCTGACAGCACCTGACACAGCTGTCATTGATTGCCCCTGATGACTCTTAACTCAATTCTCCCTCAGATCATTAAACATCACGCAGTGATTGTCTTGACTTCAGCCTCCTGAGTAAGTCTGTACTCATGGGACAAATGAATGTTTGCTCCTTCAAAGCCTCTTTTAGGTGTTTCTTGGACTTATTATAAATCCAAGAAACACGTAAAACCCAGAAAGTCAGCCATTTTAATTTAACGTACCATTCAAAAAGGTTTACACACATAATTTTTTAAACAAATGACTTCTAAAGATTTTTGAGTTGAAGTTAAGTTGAAAATCTACCTATTGTATCAAAATATAGCTACAAGCATTTTATATGTTTTTTAGACTTTTTATGAAAATAAGGCTACATTTCCACTGTAGGCAAATCTGATATTTTTTGCTCATTACTCATCTTAAAGTTACTCAGTCAATACTTTATTTCCAGCTTGTTGCTTCATTCCAAAAATAAAATGCTGCACAGGAGCATCCTGGTCAGAGGCAGGTTTAGATATAAACACTGAACTAAACAAGCAGGTCAGATAATTATTTAATCAGCTCTGATTGAACAACAACTTCAGAGTGGACATGCTAACAGTAGCATCCATGCTAACTCTGTAAACAAACAAGCCGGCTGAATGTGACGTCACATCTTTTTATGCGCATGCGGGTCACATCAGTGTGTAGCATTCACACTGGAGTCTGATGGAGGTCACATTTAAAATGTAATGTAAACGTTCACGCCAAAAAATCTAGTGTTTTTTTTATCAGCATTAAGACCTACAGTGTGAATGTAGCCTCAGTCAAATTTAGGGTCAAATCTTTGTTAATGGCAGCCCATTGTTGAATGATCAATATTTGGAGTTTGTCAGAATTTGTAAGTTTTTTAATTATCCACCCTCCTCTTGAGGCTTGACTACAAGTTCTTAGTGGATCTTTTGGGGAGTTTCACTTTGTCTTTAGCTTGGTGCTCCAATTATGCTTGAAACTGATATCATGATAACATAAAAAGGAAACTTTGTGATAAATAATATTTGTGTCAGTCTAAAACCTTTGGTCATGGGTGTAAACATCTGGTGCAACCAGCCACAGAGGGTCACTTGTGCCGTTTTGGCTTCAGCTTCTATATTCTGTCCTTGTGTTGATGCCTGTAGATTAAACACAGTGATTTGCCACTGACTTCAATAAATACTGTAAATCTTTAGAAGTCTGTGTCTTATTGAAAACTCTCCAACTCAAATTTCCTGTAAACTCTACTTACCAGTGCAGAGGCTTTTTAAACAAGATTGCTAACTGAAAAAAACACAGTAATAAAAATAAAACAGTAATTAAAAAGCAGATGGTTTCAAAATTAAAACAAAGCATTTGAATATGTATGCAGAATGAACCTTTATTTTTGTCTAATTTTTGACTTTCCATTGACCTTCTGCGGGACAGTCAGGGACAGCTAGTGGCTGAATGTGGCCCAAGAACCATAAAATGCCAAAGTCTGACGTAGTCGGTCCTTTAACCTCTGACTGACCTTTGTTTCTGTCTAGCAGACCTCATTTGTCACTATTGTGAACCAGGGTTGTGTCGGCGTTAGAAAGAGGCTACACTGCGGGATCTCTAAGACCACAGTTCCTCTTTTTTTACACATTTTCCTCCTTATTGTCTCAGGCTTGAAGGATCTGCTAATGATGGACACGCCGCAGCTTGTTGTCCTGTCTGTGTGTGGGCTACTTTAAGATTATCCCTGATGGACAAATAACAGGCTGAGAGCCAGGAGACAGACAGCACACACTTTGTTAGTATGAAACAAGTGCAAACACCATGTCATGGTAGAAAGGATAGGAGAAACACAAAAAACCCAGCTTGTTGATTTTGATCAGTATATTAGAAAATACCAGAGAAGAGACAACTACAAGCAGTAGAATTTGTGTAAAAGAACACCTTTTAAGCAAAGCCTAAGGCCACCAGCAAAACACAGATGTGCTATACACAAATCATAAATTGTACTTTTCATTTTAACTAAAATTTCAGTTTTTTTTTGACATGTGTAATGATTTTACATAAAATATCTCAGCGTACAGTAATACTGTTTTTGATACAGATTTAAGCATCATGTATGACAAAAAAACTGGTAATAGTTACATAAACTTTTTCAGCATCTCTAAAGTAAAATCTGATATTTATGTTTTTGTTTGTTTGTTTTGTTTTTTTTTCTCTACCCGCTAATTTACTGAAACTATTTTTGTCCAGTTCAGTGATGCAGGGGGAATAGGATCTAATGCCCAGACATTTCTGAGATTGTAAGGTTTTTAGTTTCACACTGTGATGCCCTTTAATTTGTTCCTTTGTTTTGCAGGCGAGCATGGAGAGTGCAGGTTGATAAAGCTGATTCCAACCAGGGCTTATAGGCAGAGCTGACCAGGGGCAATTTCTCTAAGACTGCAAGGGAAGCTCAGCTTCCCCTAAAATTTCAAAAAAATAGGTGATTAAATATATACTGTTGTGTGTACATGTCATTGACTAAATATGCTCTAAAACACATTCAACTTTTGTTCAGAATCAGCTTCTTATCTTGATAACGACGCAGCTTTCCTCTCACTCATTCCTGCAGCTTCACAGTGCTTTAAACAGCAGGACGCTGAGCGTCCACAGAGTTCAATAGTGAAGCAAAGAGTGCAGCGAAACAAGACCAGTCATTGGTTAATGCTGAGCTTTGTCCCGTCCATTGGACGCTGAGCGTCTCTGGGGGTCTATGGGGCAGTGGGCTGGCCTCGGCTGGCCTGGACGCTGAGCTTCTGCATGATGATTTGATGATCTGTCTGAGGCTGAATCCCTTTTTGATTGACAGCGAAATGAGTGAATCAGAGATCTTTTGGTGTAAACATCCGTGGGAGCAGTTTTTAAGCTTCATTTCTGTTCTGAGATGAACCGGAGACTTAATTAATCCTTTTTAGCTGCATTTTCTTTGTTAAAAACGACTAGCGACAAATTATATATAAAAAAAAATGTGAACGGCTCTCAATGGGGAGCCGGCTCCCGTCGTTCACTTCAAAGAGCCGGCTCTTAGAGCCGAAACGTTCGTGACCGACCCATCACTAATGGGCTCGACACACGGGAGGCGACGTTGCTCGCTCCTCATTCATTTCCTATGGAAGTTGTGCGGTGAGGCGACAATCGCTCACCCTCCTCCAGCCAAGCGACCG
>JAUBOC010000170.1:18499528-18513337 GCA_032275365.1 Anablepsoides cearensis | reverse complement strand
AGGGGGTGGGTGCACCCCCCCCCCCCCCCCCCCTCCACTTTTACCCCCCACACCCTGTGGCTTCACACAGGTCGCTCCTTATTCCCAACTTTTAATGTTTGCTTTTCTCAGTCTTTTTTTTTAACAGACCATCAGGGAGGTTTTGGACTTTTTTATTTATTTATTTTTTTAAAAAGGGGGCGTGGCTCTGTGTTTCTCTGCTTTACTGCTAACGCTCTGCTTTCCGTTCTGCGGCCAGCGGCGAATTCGAGTCAAGAACCTTGGGAGGTTGTGGAACAAACAGCGTGCGACAATGAATATACGTGGTGCTTCTCTCGCATGTCACGTGTATCGGATCTATTTTACTATTGTAAGTTGTTACAATCTCTGAAGTTCTTCTTTCCTTCAATCATAGTTTTTTTTTCTTAAGATATTGACTAGCCTTGGAACTGCATATTTATTTCCTGTTGCTACTGCCATAAGAAACTCCCGACAGCAACGAACCATCAAAGCGAACAAACTGAGAGAGCTCGGCGTTCTCGTCTACTGAACTGGAGAATATCTTAAATGTTGCAAAAAAAAAAAATACACAGAGGAATGTACTTGTGTGGACTTGTATTAACCTGTGAATTCTGATAATGTTGTATTGTTGTTCAGGTGGTGCTTCGGTGGTCTTGTGCCGAAGCGTTGCAGTTTGGCTGCAAACGAACCTTTATTACGAGTCATTTCATCGAGGAGCGATTATTGTATTAAAAGTGCATCAGTCGGTTCTGAGATGGGACTTGTTGTGGGGGGGCCGGGGTCCCCTCTGTGCATATTTTAAACTTGAATCATGAAGCGTTTCCAGGTGCAGGACCAGGTGAAACGACTCGGCGTGTCTAGTTGGTGTTTAAACAAAGAGGAAGCATCAAGGGCAAACTGAACGTTGCAGATTCTTAATGTATTACACTTACTTTGTCCTCTACATGATTGTATGTAATATAAGGATAAGGGTTTATATGTATATGATTTTTGCCTTGTCTGTGGTTAAAAAGCTATTATTACAAATATATATATATATTTTTTGTAAATCTTGGTTCTCCAAACTGGAGATCTGTGAAGCTGTTTTGGCTTTGCTGCTTCCCTCTTTGATAAAACTCCAGCATATTGATGCTGTTTGTGTTCCTGCATGCAGAACTTCGCCTCACAGTGTAAAACTGCCTCAAAATTGTGAATTTCTGATTGTTTGTTGATTAACATTTGTGATTTTGTTTTGTTTCGGTGTGCTTACAGAAGCGTTTAGGAGAATATTTTAAACAAAAGGGAGTTTGTAGGTTTTTTCTGTCATTTTACAATAGATGTTATTTTAAGCAGAACAGCAGCTAGGTTTGATGTTTTAGAGTAATTTAAACTGGTAATGCTTGATAAAATGACTAAAATTAGAGTTGATAACTTCTCAAAGTGTTTTCTAGTGCAGAGCGTTGAAAAAATACATCAAAACTTTTATAAGTATTTATAACTAGCACCAAGGTTTCATCTTAACCTGTCATAAAAATGACATTTCCACACATTCCATCAGGTGTCAACATATACAACATAAATAAAAATATATAGTTTTAATTAAAAGACTTGTTTATGGTTTACAAGGTCTTCAGTTATTAAGGAAGCAAAGTTAAGTTTAATTTTTTACATTTTTCGTGGTAAAACGTAAAAGCTAATAAGGCATAGTTGTTTGGGTTTATAGAAATAAAGTTATTTTAAACTGGTCCATATCTCCAGTCTACTGAAAACGATTGATCATATTTAAACTGAGGTTTTGGGGGGGGGAAAATGAACAAAAATTTCAAAAACATGTTTTTAAAACTTCCTGGAGTGGTAAAGATGGAGCCTAACTCAAGAATATTTTTTTTACTTTATTTAAGCACCGCATTTTATATACATTATAAATAAACCTTAAAACCATATTAGTAAAAAACCATCTAGCGAAACATAGAAAAAATAAAGCAACATTCATATGTTGATTCACTGGCTTTGTATGCATTAAATTTTTTACTGTAAAGATACAGTCCTAAATAATTTTAAAAATTACAGATTATATAACGATTATTAGTTAATATTTTAACATGTTCATAATGGAACAGAAGCTACGTTAGGTTAGGCTAGGCTAATATTGTCACAAAGCTAACACCATGATGGATGGCAAATAATTAAAATATCAACAAAATGACAGTAAATAAAAAGGTTTTGTATTTGTAATACAATGTGGGAAAAATATGAACTTTTGGGTTAAAGCTGAGTAACAAACTAGCTAACATCATACTAGCGCACAGTTTAGCACAAAAAAATAGCTGCATGCTTTAAGTCTTTAAAGTTAGCTTATTCTTTTTTTCTATATATATGGTACTTTAAAAAGTACAAAATACACACAAAGTACATAATCATTCTAAAGGTTATTTTGCCACAAGTTTGCATTTTTTTATATTTTAGCTTAAAAGTTGCAGCCGCTAAAGAAGCTGAAAGCACATTCTGTTCACGTTGAAACAAGTGGTTCTTAACTTTTGTGATTTTATTTATTATTATTTTTTTTAATCTATATTTTGCAGCTTAAACCCACTGATGGGTCGTGGTCACTGTGAGGCGCTTGTAGATGTTCGGCTGTGGTGAGATGGTGTTTTTGTATCCATAGTGTGCCAGTTTATCGCTCTACACCTCCGAGGCTTTAGTGACGTTCTGCCAAGTCTGGACTTCTGATTGACCTGAATGGTGTGTGTGTGTTCTTTTTGTGCGTGTGTGTGTGTGAGAGAGAAAGTTTATGATGTAATACATTTCAAAGTTTACCGTATCTTGCCTTTGCACTTTACGATAAAGCAAAATTTACCGGGGGAAGAAAAAAAAACATTTGCGTATGTATGTTCCGATTTTGAGTGTTTACAAGCATTTTTTTAAATTGAACTGATGAAAATATTTTATTTATGACAAATATATATATATGGATAAAAGTGTGGTGATAAAATGTAACTAACCAATCGTAAAATTCTAAAAGTACATTTTAATTGTAATGAGCTGTATAAACAGATGTTTACTACACTTGTGGTTTTAATCGCTTGTGATCATTTTTTTTTCACCGTCACAGCAGCGTCATATCGATGTCATTGTACCAATCAGAGCTTAGATGAATATTAAAAAATGTGGGTCGTTTGAATACTATTTCTTTCTTTTTTTTAACTATGAAACTCTTCAGTGTTATTTATAATTTACAAAAGAATAGTTTACACAGTGGAGCTGTAATTTTTTCAATTAAATTATATGTTGAAGTGGCAAATATCACTATGTTGGGGGAACACATACACGAGCCATTTTGGAATAACTAGTTGCCTGTTTTTTTTATTTTCATTTTTTCTAAAGTGATCTTTATTGTTTTATTTTATTTTTGATTTGTTTTCAATTCTTAAAAATGTGTTTTGTTTTGTTTTTGTTTTTTTTGGACTGAAACTCTTCCGAGTGCTTATCTGCAGCTGAGACATCAGCAGAGGAACTCTGAGTGAATTTACAGACGACAAACACTTTAAGCAGGTTTGTGCAACAGTATTTGAACATACAACGTTGTGAACGCAGCCCCAGCCGACACACTCCGTGTTGCACGACCTTGTACGTCGCGAGGTGTTTTCTTGTGTCATGTGCAGTGTGTAACAAAGACGAAGTCGGTGCAACCCTCTGAACATTAAAAGAATTATTCAATTGTGACGGTTGTCTCTGTTTTATATTAATGAACTCATTTTAATTGTATGAACTGTTCTTTGTAACCCATCACTCAGTTATTTCTACCAAGAGCTTTTGATAATAATATCTTATCTGTTGTAGGTATTTGAACGGCACAGTTTAGCGTAACGGTTTATTTCTGACCAGGCTGAAAAACTGACTGATCTGAGAAGAGCCCAGACCAAATTAGATTGCTGATGTCCATAGAGTTAGATATCGGTTAGCATCTGTCATGGAGAAGTAAAAATGGCGACCTAACAGGGTGTCCGCTCACAAGTAGCAACTATTAGATTAACAGCAATTTAAATTGGATCGGTCAGAAATTATTTGCAGTATTTCTACAGTAAATTAATATAAATCAGCCGGTTCGGATGTTATCAGTCCATTAAATGGAAGTTATTAGCGGCTATCAGTCCCATAGAATGGCTTCAGACTGTCTTGACAGTGCCCCCTAGTGGGCACCGTTGACTTTATCATAGCCCATGTCATTTTCTCTAAAATTAACCTTAGTGACTTTATGCCTCATATTAACCAGATTAGTGACTTTATGCCTCATACTAACCAGCTGACAGTCTGAAGCCATTGTATGGGACAGAACCCACCAGGCGGCACAGTCGGGACAGTCTGAAGTCAGTCTAAAGCCATTCTATGGGACTGATAACGGCTAATAACGTCCATTTAATGGATGATAACATCAGAAGCGGATCTATAAATTGGAAATTGTGTTTGTTTCATTCAACAATCATGCAAAATAGTCATGTAATCGTGTAAAATAAATTGGACTTTTTAGCTAGTTGAAAAAGTATGACTTCAGCTAGTAACTCATTAATTATTAATTACCTGCTATGTAGTCGACACTTGAGAAATGTTCAGTGCATACCCGGTACTTTAAATGCTGACAAACACCTCAAGAGCTTCTCTGAACTTGTTGAGACATTTTCAAAGTATAATGTTGACTTAGTTTTATGTTGTTTTTTTTTTTTTTTTTTTTTTAGTGTTGCATCTGGAAGCTATTGGTTCTTTGCCATTTATTTGTAAATATTAAATCAGATAACGTAATAAACAGGGTTCCTGCAGATCCTTAAAAAGTCATAAAAAGCACCGAATTCATCAGTCCAAAAATAAGGCCTTAATTAGCCTTAGAATGTCTTAAATCAACCTATCAGAGGTCTTAAAAATGTTAAACTATTGCAAGTAGGGCGATTGTAATTCATCTCAAATATTAAAATAATCGGTAACCTTTAAACGTTAAATTGGTCATAAATTGAGTTTCAAGTGGCATTAAAGAGGTTTTAAAAAGTCTTAAATTTAACTTGCCTTAAGCTGTAGGAACCAGAGATGTGCGCAAGTCTTTTTTTGCAAGTCCAAGTCAAGTCTCAAGTCTCTTGACCTCAAGTCCAAGTCTAGTTGCATGTATTACTTAACTGGCAGTTTGATCAAAGGTATTCTAACTATACTAGATTATGTTCTATAATACTATATTTTAATAAAATATTAAAACATAGTATTATGTTTTAATAATACTATTAAAAGATAATACTGTTTTAAAAATACAGATAAGGTTAAGGTTGAAATAACAACAATGGAGCATTCAGCACACGTTATTAACACTGGACAGCTCTGGCCCCTCCTGTTCTCAGGTGAGGGGGAGCGGAGCGTATGGAAGAAATATTCTGACATTAATCAAGAGCGTATATTTTCAATTTAAGACCAGGAGTAAATGTCTTTGCTCTTAATATACATCCATGCTCTGCTCCTTTGAGAACAAATACATAAACTTTTGAGGGAGTGAGAAACGTGAGCCGGGCAGTAAAAAGACTTGCATTGTTCACAAGTCTCAAACCACAAGTCCAGGTCAAGTCTCTAATATTAGGGACTTAAGTGCGACTCAAGTCCAAGTCTGAGTCACAAGTCCCCATCTCTGTTAGGAACCCTGTTAAAGCTGCCTGGTCCTCAAGGCCTCCTGTCCTGCGTGTTTTAGATGTTTCCCTGATTTAACACACCTGGTTTGAATTAATGAGTGATTAACAATCTGCTGATGGAAACAAGTAAAACATGAAGGAGGAGAGTCTTTGAGGACCAGGGTTGAGAACCACAGTTTTAAAGGATGAAATCCTCTACTGATATTAGCTAACAATAAACAGGTTAGGTTTGTTTAACAGAATCCTAAAAATAGTCACATATAAAATGTTTTACACTGTGCAAATCTATAATTCAGAGGTGATAGTAGCTTGTAATATTTAATAGTTTGTGCTAAACTAGCATGAGTCAGCAGAGTGCTACACTCTGTTTAGCAAAATGCTACAGAAGCTAATATCTGCTAGCTGATAAAATAATTAGGGATCACACTGACTTTATAAGCTTATTTTAAATTTAAACTGTAACATTATTAATTAAATTAATTCAGTTAGATCACATCCACATTGAGGTAAATAAAATATAATCTGCTTACTTGTGAAATGAGATGTTTAAATGTTTGTTGGTGCATCTATAGCACACACAGCTTTCTGACAGTTTTATACACATTATATTGATTATATACACTCTAATATATTCATATTTTCATTAATAGTTTGTTACATATTCAGCTCTTATTACCAACATGTAGAGTAATGATGAATCAATTCTGCTAGTGCTAAGCCCCGCCCCTTCTACAGTAGATCACACTGATGTACTCCATGGTTCCGTCTTTAACTTCACTATGTAAAACATGAAAAAAGTTGCTGTTTTATACATTTTACCATTGATTTGAAATTTTCATGGATATTTGAAGTAAAAAATAAATGAAGTCACAGAAACAGACATAAAAAAGTTTATTAGTTTCATGATAAAATACTGCGACCTAGCCTACTTGTTACCCAAACGACTCCTCTAAAAACTATTATTTTTCAAAGATATTCTCAAAAAGTAAGTTTTGTTACATCCATCACCGAAACGCATGTAAGAAAGAGTCACATAATTTAAAAGATTCAAAAAGAAGCTTTCTCTGCTGAAGAACTGAAATTATTCATCTAAATTAGCTTCTCCATCTTCTAAATCAGGCATGTCTTCATATCCTCCCTGTTCCTCCTCTCTCCTCTGCTCCTCTAATTTCCTCCTCTCCTCCTCCATCTTGTTCTGCTGCTCCATCAGTCTCTTCATCTCCTCCTCCACCTCTTTCCTCTTCATGTTCTGCACCTCCTGCTCCCGTTTCCTCCGCTCCTCGTCGCCATCGCCGCCGCCCTGGCTTTGGTTCTGCTGCTCGCCGTCGGCCCACTCCTCGTCCGAGTCGCTGATGTCGTCGTCGTCGATGTCCCAGTCGGGCTGGTAGGACTCGGGGATTTCCAGGAAGTTGTCCTCTACGGGTTCGGGTTCTGGTTTGTAGTTGGGGTCCTCCAGTTTGCCCCAGGCCACCGGATCGCCCTTACGGAGCGTGACCTCGACTTTAGACGGGACCATGTTGACCGAGCTCTGTCTGACATCGATGACCTGAAGGTTGGAGAAGGAGCAGAGCAAATCTGTCAGAGCAGAGTTTGTTTTATTCAAAGTGCCAACAAAACCTCCAAAACCTGGTCCAAGTCCATTTTTATTGAAGAAATGTTTAACAAATTATTCTTAAAGAAATACAAACCACTTTTCCAAACTGTTTTATGTGGCATTTAGAACATGTACTGTAATAAATTTGGCCAGAGGTTAGAACTGTCGCCTCACAGCAAGAAGGTCATGGGTTCGATCCCCGGCGTTGAGGCGATCAACATAAACTGGTTCTGCAGACCTGGTATCATACGAGGAGCCAGATGAAAGCTTACAAAAGCCTCGAAGCTCCAGTTATTTTCTTTCAAGTTGGGTTAAGTAGGATCCAAAGAAGCTTTAAATGCTCTGTCGACTTGTTTCTGCCCGGGTGAGGAGTGACTTGTGCTGTGGCAAAGGCATTTGCCTGCTTATATAATGATAAAATAATACATTTAAAAATTGTGTTAGTTTCTTATGCCTCATTCTCTTCAACCACTTTCTAATTTTTTCTAAAAAAAATCACTAAAAAGTAAAGTCAATATTGACTTTTTGCTGATATTGGATATGCCGATATTGTTCAACACTTAATTTTTGATTCCAATATAAACCGATACAAACTGATATTAAATCACATATCTCCTGTCAGGAACGTTATGTCGGCTTTTTGATACCAAACTGGATGCTTTCCATAGGTAAACACTGTCTGTACAAAAATAAAAACCATTTAACTGAAGTTTCGGGGAAAAGTGTCATATTTATATTTAACATTTTGTCTCAAACAATAGTTTGGATCATGCTCTCCCTGATATATTCCAGTTTGATGATGTCATCAGTGGCACACTAGTGAACGTCTCTGGACCACAAGCAGTTTTTACCACGTTTTGGTCAAATTCAGGCGTTAATTTATCAGACTTTTGTTATCATAAGAAAAATTGATACTGATATGTAGAGATTTTACATTTTTATGCTAATATCAGACCAATAATATCTGTAGGCTAATAGTATTAGACAAGCTAATTATCTGATTAAAAAAACAGTAAAATATCATTAAAGTTGTTTCTCTGTTTACTAAAAAATAATTCATTTTCTTGGTTTTAAAGTTGGCCAGCTGTCAAATACAAAAACTATTTCACATTTAAAGTGCTAGCTTTGGGGCCGGATACAATGTTAAAAAGGACCAGATTTGGCCTGCGGGCCTTGTGTTTGACATGTTTCTTTAGATATTTGACTTTCTTTATTTTTTTATTTTTTATTTTGCCATAATCAGTCATTCTCAAAATAAACAAATTAATGGACAAAGTGAGACCACCAAGACCCCAGACTGTCACCCCTCTGAAGGAGCGTCAGATTTCAGAAGGTGAACGGTTTTCTGGATTTTCAGGAGGGGGCTATTTATATTGAGCACTGATTTACAGGTGAATGTATCTATAGATCATTAGTCATGACATGTTCCTGCTGTGAAGAAACAAAACAATAAACCCAATAAAATCCCAATATTTAAGAAGCAGTGAATCATAAAACAACAGCAGACATTTTTAGGGGACAACTCACCCCCCAGAGGTGGAACTCTCTCTTGAATATCTTGTTGTTTTCAAACTGAATTTGACACGAGAGCTGAGGAGGAGAAAGACAAAACCATGATGAGGTGGTAATACATCATATACACTTAGCAGAAAAAGTAAGAAATAAATGAGTGTTTGGTAGATTATGTCTTTGTTGGAATTAAATCTTATACCTGATTAGCAGCACCTGTGGGGACCAGAGGCTCAAAACAAGAGTCAATAACAGCAGAAAAAGAAGATTTAGCCAATTTTTCATGTTTGCAACCCACTCAGCTCTGCTGCTCATTCCACAAATGCATGTTCCTTACAAATGTGGCACCATTAAAAAGGGACATTAACAAGCTTTCCAACGGTATAAGATTTATTTCCAAAAAACATTGTTACAACAAAGAAATAATCTACAAAACACTAATTTACCTACTTTGTATGGTAAGGACATAAAAATCAATCATAAAGTAATAAAATAAACTAATTTTAATGCAGTAGGTCATTCAGACTGTTAATTTAATAAAACTCACTAAACTAATATACTAATTGTAACAAATCGGATAACTTTAGGTAATGGGGGTGTTCAGACTGCTGTGGAGGATCTATTTTCCTCTGCTCCGGCACACCTGGTTTCAATCAATGGGTGATTAAGTGTCTGCTGCAGAACTTGAAGAGGTGATTCAGTCACTAAATCAGGGGTGTTGGAGCAGAGAAACGAGGAAACCATGCAGGACAGAGACCCTTAAGGACCATGTCTGAGCCTGGTCACTCACCACCGTCCGGTTTGCTTCTATGCTGCACAAGTCAGGGATTGAATTCTTGGCGTAAATGGTCACAACAACGCAGCTTCCTGTTTGGTGCCAGTTGTATCGACACGCCACTTTCTTCTTGTCCTGTAAACGTGCAAAAACCAGTTTGTTACTCATCCCATCGCACTTTTTATTTACTCTTTACTCCGTCCTGATTACAAACAGCCCAGGATAAACACATAAGACACGTTGACCCAAGGGGCAGCAGGAGGGTTCGGTTCGTGCCCATCATGCACCTGCACGTTACCTGCTTGGCCACCCAGGTGTGTTTTCCCGTGGCGCAGCCCTTCTGGTCCAGGAAGGCGTTGAAGTCTGTGGTCTTGATGCAGCAGCAGCTCCAGTATTTATAACTAAACAAAGACACGAGCTCAGCTGTCAGATCAGTCTGATCAGCTCCAGCTACTGATTCTACGTTTGAAAGGTTTTCAACTGTGTTCTCTTTTCTCTCACACAGACTGGAACTACTCACATTCATTACTTAAGTAGAAGTATAGATACTAGGGTTTAAAATTACTTTATTTAAAGAAGTATCAACTTAAGCTTTTTACTCAAGTAAAGATGTACATGTACTGTCTGAATATTCACTCATCTCTAATAATAAAGTATAAATAACCTAAAAGTATTTGTACTTCCTCTATAATTGTTTGAGTCACTCTGATGGGTAAACAGATGATCTGGTTGAGGCGACTCTGCTGGTCTGAGCTCCTTCTTCTTACCCTTCATGGAAGACGGGGGCTCCGGGGTGGTGGGTGCAGACCTCTGCGTCCGTGTCAGGGCCTTGATACATCTGAAGACAGATGAGACATCGATCATCTGGTCAACAGGTACGTCCTCATATAATAATAATAATAATAATAATAATAATAATAATAATAATAATAATAATACTTTTATTGTTATTAATATTAGTAGTAGAGTAATTGTTTTTATTATTATTATTATTATTATTATTATTATTATTAATATTATTATTATTATTATTATTATTATTATTATTATTTAGTAGTAGTAGTAGTAGTAGTAGTAGCATTATTATTTTTATTGTTATTATTATTATTTTAGTGGTAGTTGTGATGGTGTTAATATTATTATTATTAGTAGTAGTAGTAATAATAATAATAATAATAATAATAATAATTCTTTTATTGTTATTAATATTAGTAGTACAGTTAGTATTATTATTATTATTATTATTATTATTATTATTATTATTATTATTATTATTATTATTATTATTATTATTATTATTATTTAGTAGTAGTAGTAGTAGAAGTAGTAATAGTAGTAGATCTGTTTAATAAGCTGATCACATGTTTTAATTGAAGCCATTATTTTACATTGAGCAGCTGTTTCAGACTGAAGGTAAAAAACCAGATGATAGGTGTTATAATCACAAGTGTCCACTAGATGGAGCTGTTCAAAAAGATACAGAGCTGAAGTCAAGCAGAAATACAGTGAATGGACTCGTCCAGATGTGGTCCAGACTGGTTCTACAGGGACATTTTACTGGGTAAAGACCTGATTGAGGGACTCAATGAAAGATTTATTACTTAGAATATGTTCAGTCACATCTTTTATGATATATTTTTATTTGTGTGATAATTAAACAAACCTATTATTCAACACAGTAATATCATTTTACTTTGTGGGATATATTAAAGTTACTCAGCCTGCCTAACAAATATCATCCTGAAGTAAAACTACAGACATGAGCTGAACAACAGAAGGTCTGTGGAAAGATCATGAATAATCAATATCTTACCTGTTGTAGATAACTCTTTGGAGACCTCAGTTTTGAAAAACTAGATATTAATTAGTTAATAGCTAGTCTGAGTGAGAACAATACAGAGGTGGGCTGCTGTCATCTGAAAACAACTGAAGTCACCAAATGTTTTGTAGCAATAATTTAATTTAATCTAATTTTTAGTTTTGTTACCAACATTTTTATATATAACGTTATTCCATCACTTCTTAGTGATCAAGAAAATTATTCTTAGTTTCTTAAAAAACTAATGTATCCAACAACACTTTCTCTTGCAATTCTTTTCAGTTTAAACCCTTTAAAACTTGAGACAGTTTAGTTTCAAGAATAAACTCCAATTTACAAGTTTGCCCTTAATGTTTATAAATTTACCAATGAACCAAGTTAGAATTAGTTTCTATTTGCAGAGTTAGTTCCTTTGAGAATGTCTTATATATCAAAAATAAATGTGTTACTGCATATCTTTAATTAATTTAAAAATCAGTCAAACTGAATCGGGAATTGTCATGAATCGAAATCTGAAATCATACCCAGCCCTAGTCTACAAGCAGGTAAGATATTATTTGTTTACATCTTTTCCACTGCACATCGCTGTAATGGCTCTGCAAAATCGAACCCCTGCAGCTTCCTCCTGGACTCAGCTGTGAAACTTTACAAACAGCCACTGGAGCCCATAATGAACTGATGTGAGATGAGAAGAAACAGACTTACTGTTTTACAGCCGGTGTTTTTGCACCGCGTCCCGTACATGACGCTCTGACCCTCTGTTAGACACAAAAACAGAAACTCATCAGGTTTTTATTGGGCTTAAAGCTTTACTTATGTTTTTGTTCAGAAAAATGAAGTAAATTTTCATAGACAACAAAATGGATTTAACAGCTTAACGTGACTAAATGTACAAACAGGAATGTGGATTTTTAATCCCATCATTAAAGAAAAACCATTTTGTGGTCTGAACCGTTTCCTTTCAGCAGTGAACACATCAGGGATGCGTTCAGGGACCGTGGGGACTGACCTTTCTGCTCGCTCTCTGTTGTCTTACTTATGCCCAGATTTCCCAGAGCTTGAAGCAGCGACGCTGAGACTTTGTGGGGCAGCTTGGTCACAGGCTCATCTGACCTGCAAACACACACACAGGTTTGTTTTTATATCTCTGTGGGGACCGTAGTCTGACATCCACTCATTTTCTGGTAATTTTATATCCTAACCCTGAGCATTTACCCTGAAATTAACCTCACACACACACCTGGGTCTCTCTCTCTGCAGCACCTCAGCAGATTTGGGGCCCTGGTAGATGATCTCCTGGTTGTCGGCGAGTTTACCGTCGCCTTTCTCCGACATCACCTCCGGCCTCAGAGGCTCCTGGGGCTTCACATCACTGTGGGGCCCACGGGTGCAGCCCTGCGCTCACAGAACCAGAGACCACATCAGATCAGGAGCTCCTTGTCTCCGAGCTCCACCGACACAAACAATAATTCAGCAGGTAAGGGAGAAGGAACGGTTCTGAACTAGAGCTTTAAAGTGCCTGTGACATCAGGTTTTTGTAATAACTATGAATGCATTTTTGGAAAGACAACACTGATAACATATTACAGAACAAATTTTATGCTGCTCAGATGAACAGTTGTTGAGATATTTACATGTGAAGTAACAGGAAGTGATGTCAAAGGGGAAAGTCAGCATGTGAACAAAGTGTTACTAAAACGGCTGAAAACAAAGACTGTAGAGAGGAATTTGATGTTTCTTTGATTTATTTTAAGTGACTATCAGGGAGAGAGTATAAATAATACTGTTTCAATTAACAAAGACCAAGGAGTCCCTTTTCTTAAAGGGTTCCCCTTTGATGTCACTTCCTGTTTCACTTTTGCTGAACCAAGTTTTATTAAATAATGCCAGTTATGTGACAAAATGGGTAAAAATTGTGTGTTTTATGCCAAGCTCCTTACATATAAAGATGTTTTCTTTGACTTTTTGTATATGAAGAATATACATGTCACTGACACTTCAATAGTAACTTTATAAAAATTGTTAGGCACCAGGGGCGGAGCTAGACTTTTTAGCAAAGGGGTGGCCAGGGTGTTTTTAAAGGGGGTATATAAAAATAAAGGAAAGTACTCTGGATTTGAAAATACAAGGTGGCCTTCACAGCTGATTCCAAATGGCTTTAATTCTGATGTTTTAAGAAATGTGTCATATTCGACATACAAAGCTGAAAATTAGCGTGGAAATAGCCAAAAATAATCGTTACCAATTTCAAGATGGCCACCACAGCTAACCTTCAAATACTATAATTCAGTCATTTTAAAGTGCCTGTGACCTGCCTATCCTTCCAATACAAAAAGTCAAAGAAAGCATCTTTACACTTAAGGCATAGCACACATGATTTTACACATTTTGTTACCTAACTGGCCTATTTTCTTTTGAATTTGGCTCAGCCAAAGTGAAACAGGAAGTGATATCAAAGGGGAACTCATTAATA
>JAUBOC010000170.1:18474080-18494696 GCA_032275365.1 Anablepsoides cearensis | reverse complement strand
TCACTTTTTAAATGGAATTACTGAAATAAATCTACTTTTTCATGATATTCTAATTTTATGACCAGCACCTGTATGTTATTTATTTTATCTCTTGGTTTTATTTGCCATGTTGATATCATGCTATAGTGAAATGTAGCACAGCGCCATCTACTGACCAATCTAAGCAGCATCCTTTATTCACTCTATTAAAAATATGCTGGTCTTCACTGTTTATATTATTTTACAATATTTTATAAACCTCCTGTATTTGTTTACAATGAAGAGAAAAAAACAGGAATTACAAGAATAAACATGTTCATTGCAAACTGTATTAGAGTGTAAAAATAAACAAAACCTATAAACCTAAAAATCCTTGAAGAAATTAGCTCACCCTCCTCTTCTAACCCTCCTCTTATCAGTTTTAGACCAACATCATTTTAACTTGAGAAATAACAGAGTTCAGTTAAAACGCTCCATCTGTTAGCACTCAGGGGACAGACGGAGGAAGACTCTCAGCTACTGCCACACCGTTAGATCAGTGTTTGTAAAAACTGAGCACAAGGAGTTTTCTTGAAGTGCTTGAAATAATGTGCTGAAATGTAGCCGAGTGTATCTCAGCATTCACAAACCCTGCTTTAAGGTTCTTGGTATTAAAATAAAATGAACAGATTGGAGATTTTATCTGAAATTTAAATATCAAAGCTTTCAGAGAGAAAGAGGGTGGAACAGAAAAAAAAAAGTTTTGTTTTTCTCATTATTATTTTGCAGTAGACAGTATATAACCCTTTTAAAAATATGAATAAAGCTAAAAACTTTTGGAAACCCTAAATTATGTGGACACAATGTGTGCAAAGATTCATGATGCTAAAATAAACTATAAAGCAAAGCTAGATTTTAGTAAAAAAGTAGCTTTGTCATTCACAGGATAAATGGAAACCAGGAAGTGCAGCTTTGCCCCCCCATGCATCCCATGGTACCAAGGGGCTAAACACATCTTGTTAAATCAAGTTAAACTGCTGTAGGTTTACAGCTAATCTGTACTTTTAAAGTTTCATTAAAATCAGGCAAAAGCATGTTTTCTATATCAGCCAACATTTCATCTTTTGGCAGCAGGGAGTAATAAATGTCAGATTATAAATACATTCATTTGGTAACCGTTTTCCCCCAACTCTGATAAACAGACGTCTCATTAGGGAAGATTGGGTTTATAATCTGGAAACAGATGCTTCTTTCAAATAACAAAAAAATCACTTCCTGATTCTGGCCAAGCACACGTTTTTAGACAGATTTGCCCCCCCCCCCCCAAAAAAAAAAAAACATTCTTTGCTTTCTGCTCTGACTCATCAACTTGTGGACTGAACTCGGTCCAGTAGACATATCAGCAACAAGATCCTGGAGGATTATGGGGTCCGATTTTTACCTTGATGCCTGAAAGCTAGGTGACCACCTTAGTAAGCTGCTGTTTCTTGGGGTCATTGCTCCGCTATGTAAATAAGTTGAATCTTCCAGAATATCATAGTTGTAAAGAAATAACTTTTATTAGTCAAGTTATGTGTTCTGACCCTTTTAGTGTATTTTATCCTGAACACACACTTCTGAGGTGACGCCGACATTATTCATTGGAGGACAGAAGCTGCTGTTTGTCAGACACAAAACAACCTGAGTGATGGACTTCTTACAAAACGACGCTCAGACACAAACAGAAAAACCCTGAAATACCAGCAGATCCATCAGCTCTGCTGCTTAGAGCTGCTTAATGTCGATGGAAAGCGTCTCATCTGTCAGAGCTCAGCAGCAGCAGCAGCAGCCTGGAGCTGGAGAAACCGTGTGAAACGACTCGTCCTCAGTGTTGTTGGAACAACAGACAAATCAGACAAGTTTACACGTCAACACCGGCAAATTATCCAGACCGATGTCCCCAAAACAAACAAACTATAGGTGCATCCTGGAGACGCACTGATGGGATGTTTCCAACAGTCTGGAGGAGAAAGATTTGCAACTTCACACGAAGCGCAGGCTCTGTGTTGTTATAAATACTTTTTACTTTATCATTAGATTTATGTAAAACTTAATATTCATCATCCTGAGAAAAAGTCCAGTTATGTCAAAATTCACCTTAAACAGGGAGTCCAATTAAAATGCCTGTGGTCTGATATGAAACGTTCGACACTTAAAGTGCCTGTGACATGCATACCCATGAAATACAAAAAGTAAAAAAAAATTTAGTTATGTTTAAGAAACTTGGCATAATACACATGATTGGACACTTTGTCACATAATTGGCATATTTTCTTTTGAATTTGGCTTCTCTAAAGTGAAACAGGAAGTGACATCAAAGGGGAACTGTTTGAGAAAGAAAATTCTGTTTTTTGTTAATCTAAACGATATTATCTGAACTCTGACTCTCTCATCTCTCTATGATAGGGACTAAATAATCTAAAGAAACATCAAAATCTTCTCTACAGTCTGTGTTGTTAGCCATTTTAGCAACACTCTGTTCACGTGCAGACACTCCCCTTTGACATCACTTCCTGTTTCTTCACATGTGAATAACTCAACAACTGTTCATCTCAGTGACATGAAATCTTTTTCCCAATATGTTATCCGTGTTAAGAATGTATTTTTGGAAAGATATTTATTATAAAAGTTTGATGTCACAGGCACTTTAAAACATACACACCGGACTAAAAATAAGTTGGTTTTTAATTGTTTTTCAGGAAACACAAGAAAATGTAACCAAAACCTCACTGAGTCACATTTAAGATTCCTGACAACTTGGAAAAAATAAATAAAGGCAATTATTTTAGGAAGATATTAGCAGTATTTACTGGTACTTTATCGCTTGCAAAGTAAGACTGTATTCCAGTAGGAAGTGCTACAACTGGCTGCTGCTGAGTCATGCAGGCTTCAGAAGATTGACCTCTGGGGTACGAGCGGGACACCATATTGAAAGCTGTCATTGTAAACTTATCGTGGCTATTTCTGTGTAGAATTACTAATTATTTCTGTTTAGAGATTAGGTTTTCATTGTAGTATTTACTGACAAGAATTTCTGTCAAATCAAAGGAATGGTTGTCAAGAAAAACTTGTTTCATTGATGTGATAACCTCCATTTAACACATCATGTCACCACATTCAGCTTTAACAGCTAAAAGGCACTGTCCGTTGAGTTGTCCTCGCCCTGAACAATATGGCCGCTTTCTCCTGCCAAGAAAAGCCTCGTCGTGATAGTGCCTTTAGTCCATACACGTCAGACTGAAAGAGCCTTAAAACAGACCTATCAATTCATGTAACAGGATTCTAAACTGACTGAAGAAAAAGTTTGTAAAGTAGTTTTTTATACATTAACCTTTATAGTAACCATTTTCAAAGATTTGAGTCATTTAGGACAGCTGCAACATACTTTCAATTTGGTCCTACATGGACTAGTCTTTAACCCATCAATCACATCCGAATAAAAGTTTTTTTTTTCTTTTCTCCAGAGATCATTTACAAAGCCGTCCACCAAACCTATAGTTCTGGTGTGAAGCTGGCACAGTTGCCAGTGGTTTGTCAACCAGATGTGGGCCAGGTCTGGCAATGACAGCACTGCTTTTGAGATGGAGTACAACTGGCCCGGTTGCGATGTGGTTCATGTGGCGCTGGCCCATTCATGTAGCGAGTCTTACGAACCCCATCGGGGTCACCAAACGACTGTCATTCTTTGTGGTATTTGTGCATTGTGTGGGCCAGAACTGCGCCAGACAAATTTAGCAATTTGAATTACTTTGCAGATTTCCTAAATAATTTTGTTTTAGTAACAGCCAAAATAAATAAATAAATAAATAAATAAATAAATAAATAAACAAACAAATAAATAAATAAGCAGGCAAACAGGTAGGAATGGAAAATGACTTTATTTCTTTCAAAAAAAAGAGAGAAAAAGATAGAGGAAACAAATCCCTTGAATAAACAAATATACTGCTGTAAAATAAAAGCCCATAACTCCTTTTTTTTAATCAACTAACATTTGTTTGCCTCTCCATGCTTGATACACTCCATATAATTCTGCTTTAAATAAATAGCGAAAATGTACAAAGAAGATGGGGGGAGGAGCCAGATCAACAGGTGCTCTCTGCTCCAAACCCATTTGGCATCGCTGAGAATTCATGGCTGGTCCTGACAGAACGGGGGAGCCCGTTCCGTCCGTTCAGCCCACCCCTCCCCAACGGCGTAGTAATGGTATCTATATACTGCTGTTACGATGCGGTTGTCGGCCATTTACAAATAAAACAAACGGAGTAAATGAAAAGAACGCAGCTGCAGGTTATGAGGTTATGTCTTGAAGCTGTGTGTCGTGTGTGTGTGTGTGTGCGTTTCATTATATACAGAAAAGTGAGGCAGAAATCTGAGGGTTCTTACCGAAAAAACAAAAACAAAAAAAAAAGCGCACGTAAGGAAAATAAACAGAACGTGGACGAGAAGTCTTTGATTCGACACACAAAGTCACGGACAAAAACAAGCGGTCAAAGCCTCCATCGTGGTTCTTTAAACCTCTGGCTGCAGGTTTTGACTCGAGGCTACGTCGCTAACAGCGCCGCCGCCGAACCAGATAAGAAACGAGAGACCTTTGGAAAAAACAAAAAACAAAAAAAAACTGACGAATGTTTGGCAATTCATTTTGCTGGACTGGCTCATTTATTAAGAGTATAAAATATCTACCGTCTCTAGCCCAAATGGTTGCTATCATAGTTTGGATGTTTTGTGTTTTTTTTGCAATGAGTGTTTGAAAAAAGGACCGTCGCATTGCGCCTTTTTGGTCAACACCGACATAAAATACAACCACGTGAAGAAAAGACAGTTTACCAGAGAGGAGTCTGCTCCGTGACTATCCGGTAAAAATCAGAGAACAGACTTTAATACGACATCAAGGTTGATCTTCCAACCACCTGGATTCATGCTGCGACAGTGCCTGGGGGGGGGGGGGGGGTTAGCAGCTTTAAGAGTCCAAAGAAACTTTGTGGGGTTAGCCTCATAGCTGATCCCTAAAGGAACGGGGGAAAAACACCAGAAAACGGTGAAAGTACGGTAAACTGCATGCTGTAAATATGAGCTCAAAAGGGAAGGAAGGTGTCTTAACCCCTCCCTGAAAAATAAACGACCTTCATGATAAAAACTGTTAGAATCATTGGCAGTTTCAACAGAAGAGACGAGGAAACGAACCAGAACTGATGGACCAGCCTTCATGATTGATCACTGAGGAACCACCTGAGACTCCAAAAGACATCACTGGATTCCAGGGCGTCAAACTTTACAAGATACAGAAAGAAAAGCTTGAAACTGAAAAACCTTGAAGCCCAGACCAAAGCTAATACATGGCAGGTAGACCTCGAAGATGTCCTGGTCCTGGAACTGTACCAACAAAGTGGTTCAACAGTAGGACAGAAGCTTGATTATATATTATTTTGGCACAAAGAAGGAAAAGCCACTAGAAAAACATGATCATGAGTCTAAAAGGGAGCTCGAGTGAAGCTCAGCCAGGAACATGTAGAAAATGGAGCTCTGTATTTCCTGTGTCGTCCTTTTCTTAAAACGTTTACATTTCGAATATCAAAACTTTCATTCTGAAATACTTAATGTCGCTCTGAACAACAGCTGAGCAACTGCTGCAATCTTTACGATTAATCAAATCAAACCATTCGGTCATTTCCACCTCTACTGTTTAAATCCTTCCAGTAAATAACAAGTGTTAAAGGAAGAAATTTGATCTATTGGAGTCATATTTAGTTACACTCTGACAGGTTAGATCAAGTTTACACATGAACTTTTGAACAAATTTCAAAGCGTAAATTGGGTCTTTAACATTCTATGGAGCTAAATTGGGGCCATAAAGTTTGTTCAAAATATTTTTTAACTCGTAATATTACGACTTTATTCTTGTAGTATTAGGCTATGACTACAACTTTATTCTCTCAATGTTACAACTTAATTCTCATAAAATTATGACTACACTTATATTACCATTTTTTCGTAAGATAAACCTTTTTCTTATTAAAACTTTCTTCTAAAATTATTAGTTGTTATAACAACAAAATCTTGTAGTGTGGCCATAATACGGTCTTGCAAAACTACTTGTAATTCTATATATTTTTTTTATTAAGTTTCACACTTCAAAACAAAATATTTCCCAGCTGCCGCATTCAGGAACCAGGAAGCAGAAATGTATTTAAAACAGCAGCATTCTATGTTTATGTGATGGGTTTAAAAAAAAAAGTTTCTCTGATATGTCAACACGCAACAAATCTCAGTGGGAGAAAAATATATTAATAATCATAATCACAAAAACAGAATATTGACAATCAAAATGTTTCAAATCTTTATCAGTTTCAAACATTTTTTAACAAAATTTATGACCCTAAGTTAGCTCCATATACAGTGGACATTTTTAAATGTTATCCACCAATTAAATTATTTACTAAGTATTTTTCTCCGTTATTTTAGCGATTCACCTTCAAAGTAAATTACAAATTTATGTAAAACTCAGATCTGTTCTTTTTACTGTGAATAACTGAAATTAAAGTTAAACAAATTCAACTTTTTATGTTCGTGATCTTTTCATCTTTAGCCTTGAAAAGGCACCAGTTATGTAATATTTCTTAGAAGCTTTTTAAGCTCGGAAATGTTCAAAAGGAAATGCTGACAATCTGACTGAACTTCTGAAAACGCTTAGAGTTTGAAAGTGGGTGCAAATGTTCAAAGATTTCTCCATTATCAACATTCATTTTTTTTACTAAAAAAAGAAATATGGAGGGAAAATAAAAACTTAACTCACATTGATGACTCAAGTTGAGAAAAGCATCAGAAAACCTGGTTATTAAAGAGTGTGCTTTACCATAAAGGTCAAATCAAAGACAGTTTGCAGGCTGCTGACATCGTAACGAGGCAGGATTGGGATGAATGAAGAATTACTGTCTAAAAAAAGAGGACTATCTACGAACACTTGAACAATGTTAATACCAAGATTTAAAAAAAGAGCTTACTCAAGAGCGTGACAGTAGGAAACCATGAGTCAAAGAGCCTCTGAAATGTTTTATCTACAGCTACTGGACAGAGACACGACAGGGATAACAGAGCTATCGATTCTAGACACCGGTAGAAGTTGGGATGAGGGGAAAAAAAAAACCATCTGCAGGTTTCAGGGGGTTTAATAAGAGGAGAGGCTAAGCTAACGCAAGACTGACAAGAAGCTTCTACAAACCGTGACAGTGACAGGTGAGACAATCTACACAGAAACTGGTAACTGGAAGCATTTTACATATCTACACAGACTAAATACAGAGCCAACAGGCCAACGGAAAGGCTTCTAGAGATAGACCGACTAGACTAGAAAGACTGAAGCGACATTCTGGAGATTTCACAGCAGATTGGACGATGGGTTCGACTCTGGGCGGGATGTAAGGCTAGACTGGGACCAGGATTACAAAAAAGCTTCAAGTTCATTGTTAGAGTGGCAGGAAAACACCGTTCAGTTTCTCGACAAAGTGGGTCATAAATCAAACAAAACGCGCTAATTGTTAAAACCCAAAAAAACTACTTATTTCTTATCTAACGTTTTCACACCAAAGAAAATGGTTACTAGAAGATCGCCACTTCAGTGCAACATTTTTGCATGTGCATTTTTGCAACATTTTTGATATTTAAAAAAAAAATAAAAATCATATCAAACTCTCGGGCTCAAGCTTGAAATTTGACCCTTAGAAATAGCCCTCAATGGAAAAACGCACACAAAAATGTGTAAAGCATTACTGTGTGAGCACACCTCAGAGTGCATTTACGCAAGTCTGAGCTCATGGGGGGGGGGGGCCGGATGTTCTGGCTGAGGAGCAGCCATGACGTCTTCCATGACTCAGATCTAGACCCCCAACGTTGGCTGGAGCCACGGCGTTGGGAGCTCCTTGGCTCGGTGCGCACCTCACTTCGCTTCAGTGCAATTTAAAGTGAATTTCATGCCATTTAGTCACACCAAGTTCCCTCAGTGCTGCTGCGATCATGCATCTCATAATGTGGATCCACCACAAGACTGCATCAAATGAAAAAAAAAAAGAATCCTATTTTAGAAATTTGTACAGATCACTACAGGTTACCTTGCTGCCATTCAACAAAGTTGGTTCCAGTTTCCTTGATAGTCAAATTCTTTGCCATAAAAACATGTTTTATAAATTTAAACCAGTCTCTCTGAGGTGCGGTTCTTGGTGACGTATTTAGAATAGAGATGCACAATATATCGGCATTAACATCGGTAACGGCCAATATTGGTCATTTTTTAGAATATCGGTATCGGCTCAATATGTAAAACTGGGCCGATATTAATATCCAATATTGATTTCCCACTTTTTAGCTTTGTGTTTGTTTTGTGAAGCCTGTTTTGTCAGAGGTCTGGTAGTTTATTTATGGTATCGAAAAAAGACCCAAGTGTGTTTGTGTGTATGTATATAAATAATTTGTGTGTGTGTGTGTGTGTAATATCGGTAAATATCGGTTATCGGCAATAATTGTATCGGATATCGATATAGGCTGAAATTTTCATATCGGTGCATCCCTAATTTAGAAGAACATTTGCAAGAGGGTTTCCAAACACTGGCTAAAAGGTCTTCACTCTGGTGTTGCTGGAATATTGAACAAGTTTCAAAAAGAAACTGAAATATATATTTTTGAACTCTTACATTTGGTTTCCACATTTTTATAGCTGTATATGTAATAATTTGTCTTTTTTGTGTGTTTCTTCACATTTTTGCGTCTCCAAAAGTGGCAGCTCAGTGAGACACCTCACCTGCCTTACAGGTGGTCAAAGGCTCTGTTGCATTTACAGAATGGGTCATTTTTTTTTCTTTTTGTTGGACAATAAAGATGGTGACATAATTTCAGCTAAAGTTTAATTGCTGAGCTCTAATAAATTTCCATTCACTATAATCTGCTGTCTTAAGCGTTAACTTTTGGACATTAAAAAGTCTTAACATGAAAAGCTTTTTAGCTGTTTTTCTACTTTATCTACTGATTTGAAGTTAAAACTTCTGTGTGAATGGGGGAATGTTCCAGCATAATACATTTTTTTCTACAAATTGCACATAATTTTAGTTTGTCATGTTAGCAACTAAGCTAACAAGGTTGCTAACGGACAGAAAATTAGCATGCTAACGGGCTCCTGTTAATTTCTTTGGGACGTGTTTGTGTAGATCCCTTTAACAGGAAGCCCCAAAAACAAATCTTTCTGCCTTAAAGTAACATGTTAAATATAGAGATATAATGGGTTAGGATTTAATTAATTAATAGTTTATTATTGTTGAAGTAAATGGCCATAATAGAACAAAAGGTAAAGCGTACACACTTCTGTATAAGTTGCTTGCAGACAGATTTATCCGTTAGTTTTATTACCTGAACCCATAAAGGCTTGGACAGGTGAACTCTGGGATGTGAATAATTATCACTGTTAGTATATTAGCTACACTTCTTCCTTCTTGCATCTAGAAATCAGTTGGATGCATTTTCTGGTGACCAAGCCTGTATATAAAAAAAAAAATTAAAAAAAGAAAATAATAAGAATCTGCTTTAAGCTTGGCCGAGCCTCATCCCTGTGTTCCCGTAGGAGAAAATTATGCTGTTGGAGAAAGCGAAAACTTAAGCTGGAAACCCGTGACAGGAAGTGCTCCGACACCGTGACCATGAATTGCTTTTCCCAAACCCGGATGACTTTCAGGTGAGGCCGGTGAGGAAACGAAATGAAAATACAAAAAGACTGGGGGGAAAAAAATACACTTGAATCGCTGCAGAGACAACTGTTATCATGAACAGTGAATGAAGGCGAGGACGGAGAGGAAGGTGGCTTTAACGTCTGAAACAACTGCTGCACACAAACACACACTAACACACTCTTGTCCGCTCCTAAGTGCTCCGACGTTAACAGTAACCCAGAGAGGACAAATAGCACCAGTATGAAATAAAGCTAATTCTCCAGCAGAGACTCTTCAAGCTGTTTTTATACAGTCTGACTAAAATCCAGTGGTAGGATTCCCTCAATCCTGTCCCATCTAATCCCTTCCTTATTCCCCTTCTGATTCCAAAACACAAATAAGACAAAAAAACCGAAAAGCTCCACTCACACACAAGCAAGCAGCTGTTTCAGACAAAGACCAGCCAGAATAGTTTCATCTTCCCTCCTCCCCGTGTTCCTCCATCCATCCACCCATCCCATGCCATCATCATCCCATCCGTTCTTCTGTTTTGGTGTCTGTCGGTTATCTTGTCTGTCTCTGAGTCGATTCACTTGATCAAACCGTCCCCCTGATGGTCCTCTTGTTGGTTTTCTTCTCTTGTTTGTTGCTTTTGGCACTCAGATTCCCCCTGACTGGATTACATAAACTGCATCTGAAAAAAATAAAATAAAATAAAAAAAGAAAAGAGGTTAAAAAGTTAAAGAGGAAAATTAAATACAAACACAAGAGGCAGAATAAAGTGGAGTCACAAGAGGATATGGTTTTCTACACAGAGCACAAATGTTTCTATCAAACTTTAACCAATAATTTTCCACCTCCTCAGACTTTTAAATAAAAATATATATAAAAACATGGAAATTTAACAAAAACAATATTCTTAGCATGATTTCCCATTAAATAAAAATTAACTTGATCACACAGATGGCTTCTGGGGAAAGTTTCTGAACAATGAATCTCTCACCTGTTGCAGAAAGCTCTTTAAATGACCTCAGCTCAATTGTGTTAAACGTACACATCGTAAATTTTTTAATCAGGTCAAAGTTACCTAAAGACAAGGAGAACTGCTTGTGTCTATTTAACCAGTTCATTTCTATTGTATTTGAGCAAATGATGACATTTTATTGGGGGGCTTATATTGACTGGATCAAATTATGAGAAGAGCTCAGCAGTCCTGTCAGATTATAGCCTTATTTCTGTTAACTAACGATTAGTCAGATTTTACCGAGACTCAATTCTAATCTTCAATCTTGTGTTTGATAAGAATCAAACTTTAAGGAGATTTAAAACACACAGAGGACAATGAACTGTGTTAAATGTGGAGTGAAGAGTGAGCCTAGTACATTTTTGGTGCAGAAGGGTAAACAACTAAATCATTAAAGTGGAAAAAATCAGCATGAAAAACATCTCAGATATACATGAATCTAAAGGGACCGAGGACACACAGGTGGGGAACACCAGTTGATTAAACTGATTGAACTAAAGAGACACATTTTGTTTACATGAAATCTGTCAAGTAGAACATACTTCAGGATATTCATTTGGCCTTTTTGCTTGAACAGCATGATCCACAGTAAAACAACCCACATAGAACATAGAACAAAAGTTAAGCAACAAAAATTCTGAATTTATTACTTAACAGGCTGACCTAAACTTCAAACATTCAATTTTACTTGAAAAAAAAAAAAAAAAAAAAACATTAGCACATGAACGGACGATATAAAAAATATGAAAGTTTTAAAGACATGCTTGTTATATTCCACAAGATAATGAACGTTGAAGTCAGCATGACCAAAGTTTTATACCACAGTAGCTGCATTTCCATTGGCCATGAAAATGCGCAAATTAGAATTTCGAAAATAAATTTGCTCAATGGAAACACGTCAATTTCGAAAAAAACTTCAGTTTTTCGCCAAAATGTTTTTTCGCTAGGATGAGTTGTTTTTTCGGTCGTATCGAAATTGTTGTATTTCGCAAAACTGCAATGGAAACACTTTTTTCGCATCACGAGAGTCACGTGATCAATAACCGACTGTTTCTACTGGCGAAAAGACGATGAAGAGAAAAAGACAATAGGAAGTAGTAGTAAAATCGCCGAAGTTGTAAAAGAAAGTAGTAAACTCACCAACTACAATTTCCCAAAAACGTCACATATGTATCCGCTCCCAAGTATAAGAGGCTTGTCACTAGAAAGCCTCGATAAGACGCCGACGTCTCCTCTGATCACTAGTGTTGTGGTAGCAACATGCTTGATTGTTTACATCCACTGCGTGAATATCGCGAGAACACGCGTATTCACGTGTGATTTCAATAGTATTTCTTTCATAATGGAAACACCGCAATTGCGAAACTGTGTTTTTTCGACGTTAACAAAATATCGACAAAGTTTTGCACACATTTGTAATGGAAACGCAGCTACTAATATTAAAGAGATTTGACTATTCGGCTAAAATATTTGCGTCTTGGCTTCACATAGCAGCTGTCCACAACTCTGAAACCTACTTTTCCCACATTTCATAACGGGACCATGAGGCAACAACCTGCAGAATACCTTCGTCTGATTGACAGCCGAAGTACAACACTTCGACACCTCCAATGATGACACTAGCTTGCCTTATGCTACTCCATTTCCTGCATGTGTTTTCAGGTCCTTGTGAAACAGTTTTTTGGTGGCAAGATGTTTCGAAGGTTGCTTAGGTCATTTAAACCGGTGTTGCCGGCTTATAGAAAATTAATTGTAAAAAAAAAAAACAATAAAAAAGGCTTTCCAATATGAACCAGTATACGGCCTGGCTCTCAGTTTAGGACAATTTTGTTTGGAAAACGTAAAAGCAATAACAGAAAAAAGTGATTAGGGAAATGCTGTCAAACCTGTAACAAAGACATTTTTCCTGTACCCGTTTTCTCTACATTTAAAAAGGTGTGTATCTGAGACATATCAGTGCAGAAACATTACCTGGGCTCCTGGCATGGGTGCAAAAGGGTTGGTGGGTCTTAGAACAGGCTGGTTGTACATCACTGGCTGAGGAGCCATCACTTGTACCCCACCCATCTGACCCATCTGGGGAGGGACCTGGAGACACAATGAAACCAGCCTTCTTTGAAGACATTCATATTGCACGCTGCCTTGGATGCAAAAACACTTATAGTCATCACATTTTTGTACCAGTTTGGGTACAAAAATGCGATTTGAGGTAAATAACCAGATTACATAAAAAGCATAATGCAGCAGTCTAATGCAAACAAGAAACAAATGGGGGGAAGGAAGGTGAGGGGGCTGTAAAACAGAAAGGGAAGAACAAAGAAACCTTTGTGTGGAGAAATCTTTGTGTGCATACTCACCATTCCATACACAGGCACTTGTGGTGTGGTCATGGGGAAAGCCATTGGAGCTGGAGCCTGGAAAAAAAAAACAGATTATGTCAGAACAAAAACAGAACCTGCTTCAAACAGTTCACATTTCATTTTCATTAAATAAAAAACAACATCAACCACATATAGCTCATAGGGTTTAGAGAACACAAAAGAATTAAAAAAAGAAATCTTTAGAACTGTAAGAATTTATTTAATGCTCAAGTATGTGTTCATTCAGAGCCCGGCAGCACAGCGAGAAGCAGAGGTACTTAGTGGCTTCCTGCTGGGAGAAATCATTACCGCCACTTTAAAAGGAGTGCCACAGTGACACCGTGTTTGGCTCTGCACCGTGTGCCGCACAAATCACATCCACTACACCTGAATAGGCTTCCGATTCTACATGACGGGCGATTTGAAGCAGACGTTTGCGACCCACGCTTATCTGCATCAAAGCTGCTGATTTGTGCTCGACAAAATGGTAATTTATGGCAGCGAGTGGCTGTGTTGCCGTACGGTGTCGGGAAAAAGGAGGGAGGGGAACATGTTCCCGACACCACAGTGGTCCGTCTATGGAGCTCCTCCAGCTTATGTCAGAGAATCAGAGGATCTACAGTTTGTTTGGTTCATTGGATGGCAATCCAATGAAGCGTTTAACTTATAACTGGTACTCAGCTTTAGGCAAATTTGAATCATTAGTAAGGGCAAAACCAAAGCAGATATTCCAATTTTTCCTTATAACTGATCCAGAACAGAGGCCTACATGAAAAGCAGCATGTAAAAGTACTTCTAACCAGTTAAATCCTCATCTTCCTTTTAGGGCTGCCACAAACGATTAATTTAATAGTCGATTAGTCACAGATTATTTTTTTTGATTAGTCGACTAATCGGATCATACGTTAATTGAACATAAAACCTAAAGCTTATCGCACCAAAATGCAGCTGCTATTACATAACCATTGTTACATTTTAGCTACATGCTAACTAACAATAATTGCTATGGAAGGTAAGTTCTGTCTTGCAGATATTGCATTGCACAGGTTTCTCTTTCATTTCTTTAAAATGATCCCACACTTTTGAGCTCCGTTGCGGGGTAGCCATGATACCAGAGCCTGTCTGTATAATGTGACGTCCACGGCCTGGCCCTGTTACCACTAATGTTCATAGGTGTCAAAGACAGAAAGGCAGGTGCGGCAGTGGAAGGTGTCAAAGCAGTTTGGAGAGAAAAAGAAATTGAAAAAAAAAAAAAAACGATTAATCAACTATCAAATTAGTCATTGACTATTTTAATAATCAATTAGTCGTTGATTAATGGACTAATCGTGGCAGCCCTACTTCATTTAAACCTCTTAAGCCCTAAAAAAGTTTTCTTGAAGTTTGTGCAATATCTGCTGGACACAGGATGGGTTTTTAGCCACGATTCTGACACTTCTATAGATACCACACGTCTATGTTTAACTAAGATAATTTAGGTTAATGAAGACAGGGGAAAGAGCTATGAAGTGCTCTTCTATGAACATGTATTGTACAAAGTAGAACGACTCTTGGCTGCTTCTTGTGAAAGTCTACACTCTTTCAAACTCTTTAAAATCCATAGACAGCTTAAATCGCAGAGTCCTAAATTGTTGGTGAGTGCCACACGTACAATATAAGAAAATTCGTAGACTATAATGGGCCACTCTGTTTACTTATGAGAAACATCTGCTGGTAAATGACTCAAGGACTTTGTATTTTTTTATCTTTCCCTAAATAAACCAACAGCTTTGTATAATGAATTGTTTTAGGAGTGGTCTTAAAGTGAAGGAGCTTCAGAGAATTCAGCTGAATGTCTTCTGCCAAGTTTGATGACAAATAGAATTTTAGAACATTCAATCACATTATTTAATCGATCAAAGCCTTCTTATTTCAAATATTGTATATTTAGAGTGCTGTACTTTCTAAATGTCTCATGTCTGCCTCTGATATGTGAGTCAGAAACATTTAAAAACCCTCAGCCATCCAAATAAATGAGCCAACTGTGGCAACTTAACCACTCCTACTGTAGGAACATATTTCCCTTTTTCTGCCACAGAGGAAGAACTCCAGCTGGATTTTGTAGTATAAGCAGCAATAAAACAAAAACGGAGCAATATTTCCAATAAACAGAGTAATTAGCTGCTCTGTAAAATCGTGTAATACCTGAGTAATCTTAGAGAAAATGATGGATTACATTAATTAGGTGCAGCTGTGGTGGGTTTAGGCTTTTACGGGCAAAAATAAAACAATAAACACGTCTTTTAATTGCTGCTTATAGTTAGCCCATTAATCACTGTTTTAAGCAGAGTGGGTAAATCTGATGGAGTTCTATAAAGACTCCATGTTCACACAAAACCCAAACGACTGGTCAGAATAGTGGCAACAAAGCAACATTTGCAGTTAGCTTGATTTATGAAGATTGAGCTAAAGTTTACCCACCTGCTTTAAATGAAGTTTAAAAGGAGAGAAGTGATTCTGTTCTCAGGGTTGTAAGGAAAAATTGTTTTGGACACAAAGGTTATGCTAAAAAGTAAGATATAGGCTATGTAGAGCTGAAAAATGAGGTTACAGAAGGCAAATTTATCACCTCCTCCAGAGTAGACGTTTATTAACTGATATTAATGTTTTATGATTTATTTAAGTTGTATATCAAATTTCCAGTCCCAACATGGCTACTCTATCACTACGATACAACCGCCCAAAAGTTGACTCCAACCTACAAACTTTGTAGGCTGAGGCGGTGGACAAAGTCTAGTGTGCTACTTATTACGTGATAGAGCCACCTCGACTAGTTAGCATCTGAGGCTACAGCCCTGATATAATAATGAACTACTATTACAAAAGCTGGTAAAAAAATCTGCCTATCATATAAAAAGTGTACTCCATATGATTAAATCGTAATTTTAGGGGTGGCTGCCCAAGTGGGAACAAAAGGAGACAAGTTGTGTATTTTAGGTTTTTACTTGCACCCCTGCCAGGCTAAGAGTCCCAACAGAAATGCCTGCTCTGCCCATCAAATCTCCCACTGTGCCGATGAAAGTTCTGTTATTTCCAGATGGGGAGTGGAGATTGTGGCAACAGCATTATAAAACATAGCGCTCCAATAACGCACAAGTCAGCATTAATAGTCTAAAATGTCAGTGTGTGACAGGGCCTTAAGCAGCAGCAAATATTAATTTACTAAACTAACAATATTTTGCTTCATTCATCTCTTCCCCTTATTGTAGCAAAGGTGTTTTTACTGTAATGTTTTATTTTTCCCCACATTATTGGATTTGCTTTGACGCTCCTATGAATTAAGTGTCAGAGTTTCCAGCCCATACTTTCAATTGATTGATGCATTTTGAGCAGGAAAATCCCTAAATACCAGGAGAAACACTGAGATTACAGTGAAAACTGTGTTAATGCAACATCAGAGCCATCAGTGTTGTAACCATTATTATGTGACAGTGACAGTGGAGGTGTGGGAGTCGTCCCAACCAAAGGGTTGCTGGTTCAAACCCCCGCTCCATCTGTCGATCCAGCTATCAGAGTCCAGCTATGCTAAGATCACATCATCATGCTCGGGGAAAAGCGTGAATCTGATCCCAGGAGGTAATCAATATGGCTGACCTGTGTCTGCTTTGATCTGCAGCCTCTGGAGTCGAAAGTCGGTGTTCAGAAAACATCGATCAAACTCTTAGTGCCATAAAAGAGCCTCGCTGATCAGACTTGGATTCACCCGATGTGTTTACTGCCTGCTCAGTAACACCCCGGTGGTTTAGTGGTTTTTAGAATTTAAAACCACGTTTATAGATAAGATTGACTTTACAGTCACCTGCACCCTAATCTCTCATTATTTCCAAACCATTTGTCTTTGAGTTTTATTGGTCCGTCTGTTTTGTAGAGAATAACAGTGCGTCTCGATGCAGCTATTTAAAAAAAACAACATTTGGGGGGAGGAAACAGCAAGAATGTGTTGGTTTACGCCTTGCTTCGGTGTTTGAGTCCATCTGTCTTCACACACAGCTGTCGGCCTTCACTGCGTCACCTTGCACATTTATCTGGCTCCGTTGTCTTAATCTCTCGTTTGTCTCGTGTATGTCTCGCAGCTTTGTCTGTTCATTTTTTTTCTCTCTCTCTCTCTTTTAGCCTTCAGAGCTGAAACTCTTCTTTTCCCTTTTTTTCCCCCTTCTTCTCTGCAAAGTTAACCTTCCATCTGTCAAAGCTCCAGCAAGGCTAATTGCTGGTTAAAGAAGTGAAATGATTTTCTTGGCTCGATGTTTAAAATGCGAGCCAGGTTCCCAGCAGAGAGCGGCGCGACCTTGTTCTTTCAGCAGAGTTCACCTCTGCTCTGCTCCCCATGACGTTTCTCCATCCCTCCTACCTGCTACAGTTGTGTTGTCACCTATGAAGCTGATGCTTGATGTTTAGGAGACATGTGGGTTTACAGCAGCTTTTAACGTGAGTCCCCCCGCCCCCCCGTCTATTTCTTGGCTGTAAAATTGATCTAGTTTTGAGGAGCTTTTTGCTCATTCTATGAAAGAAGTGAGATCCTCATCTGTGCTGACATAATAAATCAGAATCAGAGGTCTATTTTTTATTAGGGCCACACAACAAGATTTTTTTAATTAATATTACGAGATTAAAGTCGTAATTTTAAACATTTTAAAATTTGAAACGACTTTAATGTCGTAATATTGCGACTTTAATCTCGTAAAATTACGACTTTAACCTCGTAAAATTATGACTTTAACCTCGTAAAATTATGACTTTAACCTCGTAAAATTACGACTTTAACCTCGTAAAATTACGACTTTAACCTCAAAAAATTACGACTTTAACCTCGAAAAATTCCGACTTTAACCTCGAAAAATTCCGACTTTAACCTCGAAAAATTCCGACTTTAATCTCGAAAAATTCCGACTTTAATCTCGAAAAATTCTGACTTTAATCTCGAAAAATTCTGACTTTAATCTCGAAAAATTCCGACTTTAATCTTGTAAAAAATTCCGACTTAAATCTCGTAATTTTAATTAAAAAAATCTTGGGTTTGTAATCCTTTAAAGCGATCTTGATCAATAGTTCTGCAATCTTTTAGAAAGTTTTTCAGGGTTTTTCTTTGGATTTTGGCTGCTTTTTCATTCACTTTGTCATTCTAGTCGATTAGAACAATATTGTAAGTTTGTGCTTAAATAAATTTGAAAAGTGAAAGACAAAAGAAAGACTTAAACCAGGATCACCCTTCAACTGATCAAGCTGTTTATCATTGGTGGTTTTCATAGATACACCTTTAAAATAAAAAAAAGGGGGAACAAATTTTGCCTTTGGTTGATAATCAACAAAGGGGCAGCTGTGACTAAGATGTAGATTATTATCACCATCAGTGTGTGAATGAGTGAATGACTGTAGTGTAAAGCACTGTGGGGTCCAGGGGACTTGATAAAGCACTAAGTTCAGTATATTAACCATAATCAAAGCTGTGGGTAAGGCAGGAAATTGAACCCAAATAGGCTGCTCTACCACAGCACCAGAGTCGACCCTCAACAACAACAAAAAACAGGAAGTGTTCAAATCTGAACAGATCAAGATCCAAACTAACCTTCAGAAAGACTTAAGCAATTAAAATCCTTTAAAACAGTTTAATAAAAGAAAATGCATTGAGACGATTGGTTGAGATTTCATTACTTTGTTTAACAAAACGAAAATATTTTGTAAATCTAACTCAAGCATTTGAACATGATGTTCGAGTGAAAATTCTGAGCAGAAACATTTTAGAGACTCTAAACAAATATTTCCTGAACTTTATTTAAAACTACATTCATTCTTTCATGTTTTATTTTAAAAAAAGGGAACAAAGATGCTCCAGAATAAAACCACTCGTCTGTCGGCTTAATTTAATGAACGCTTTTGTTTAACAAACTGGTTCACAACAATAAAAGAGATAAAAATAGAAACATAATGAAAAGTGTTAAAGGAGGAGAAAAAAACCCTCCTTATATCAGTGAGGTGGAACACTACGAGCTCATAGCTCAGAGATAAAGTTATTTGTGGAAACTGAGTTCAATTTTTCTTCAACAAGTGCCTCTGAGGAACAAGAGAGAGAAGCAGGAGGTGACAGAGTAAAGATGAAGATAAGCAGAGCCCAGAGCAGACTTTTCTCAGCAGCTCGTTAGGACCCGTCTTACCAAACAGAGATAAGTACTTACATAACTAGCATAGAACATTCCATTCTGCATCGGGACGCAACAGGGAAAAGGGACAGGAGACAGAGAGAGACAAGACAGAAAAGAGAGGAAGAGGAGGAGGAAGACAGAAAATGAGAAAGAATGATGAAAGAGGGAGGCAATGAGGAGGCAGAGATGAGGACAAGATGAAGAATAAAAAGTGACAAAAGGAGCGAGGCAAAACACAAAAAGGTGGAATAATAACAAAAAAATAACATGAAAACGAAAGGTAAGAAAAAGACGTAGCTTACAACCGCAATGTTGCATAATGGCAGGTAAACCAAAGAGGGGGGTGTCGTGGACAAAAAAAAAGTCACCGTGAAGACGAGCCAACACAGGAAGGAAGATGTGTGGTGACGGTGCAAAACAGCAGGAAGGAGAGATCAGGTGAAGAGGACAGAAAGAAAACGAAGGATCATCAGACAGGAGAGAGAGAGAGAGAGAGAGAGAGGAAGTGGAGGGTTAGTGACAGATTGTCTTTGTCAGCCACAAACTGCAGAGTTCAGGACAGTCAGGAATCACACACAGCTACTGCATTTATACAGTGGTAAGTTCAGGTACAAACACACCAACACAACAACAACAACAACAAGCAGCATGCAGACGGCAGGTTTGGTTTTAAGTCTTTTTAAGGTGTCTGCAAGTTTCCATCAGCTGATGTCAGCCCAGGAAATAAATCATCCCGCTTCCAAAACTACAAAGTCTTTAATTCCTCGACGTTTTCTGTCTGTTTCCGCTCTGGATTCATTCGGCTTTGAACAGAACCGGGCCAGCTGGTTTACTCGTGTTTTTTAAAGACACCCAGCAGGTGGATAAAAGCCCAGACATGGTCTAATAAAACCCCATAAAACAGAAAAACTCCTGGCTTTGGGTTGTTTTCAACAGATTGAACAAACTACTGAAGAGTAGTGGTGCAACGGATCACGGCTGATCCGTGATCCGTACGGATCACTTGCCACGGTTCGGAAAGAATTGGTACCGTGGATTAGGTGTTTAATTCTAGAACGCGATGATTGTTTGATTATTTTAAAAAGCCGGTTGTATGTTCAAATGAGCAGCCCATTTTGCGCAAGTCAAAGTTGTAATCGCAGCGAGTCAGCATGTCCTGTCCACCTCGGTCCGTTCTGAAGACACACGGAGGCAGAGAGAGAGAGAGAGAGAAGGAGGGGGGGCTTAAAATCCCCCTGCCTCTGTAGCTCGCGTTCGGTTGGAATGCACCAGCGATAAACCCGCGACAGACTTGTCTTTAAACTTTACCTGGAGATCCAAAAATAACTTAAATGAACCATCTGTGTTTTAAAAAACACCCAAAAAACATT
>JAUBOC010000170.1:18453221-18467531 GCA_032275365.1 Anablepsoides cearensis | reverse complement strand
TGTTCTGAACTGTAATTTCATTGTGCTCTGTACAATGACAATAAAGGAATATCTTATCTTATCTTATCTTATCTTATGGGAATATCTGGGAAGACGCCGATAGCGGGAACAGCTAATCAACCATGTGAAGTAAATGTTCACCACGTCAGAACTTATTCTGTGGATGTTTCCATCTCCCCTTTACTTTGTAAGATGCATAAACTACCCTTTAGTTTTTTGAAATGAAAAATTTGCCCATTTTCTTGCAATTTGGAGTCACCAACTAGTCTCCAACAGTGGCAGCCTAGTCAGAAAGGATCTCCCTATCTGAACTTCAACAATCTTTGTTTTAAGTTAAATTAAAACCTTTAATGCTACTTTATTAATCAGCAGAAAATGACAAACTCACGTTGGTTTATTTAATAAAATCAAAACCCCACTGCTTCAAAATAACTAAATTCAATAGAGACTCAGCAGCTGTTGTCAGTCCAGACTGTTTAAATGTGTCTAACAAGCACCAAAGAAAGGAGCTCAAAGACAAAAATGTTACAAGGTTTTGTAAAAAAAAAAAAAAAAGTAATGCTGAATCTAATTTTCCCAACATGTCAGCCTTTGCTAAGACCACTTTAATAAAACTGAGGACAGATGTAATTGAAAAGTAAAGTTTTACTGGTGCTCCCTAATACAACCCTGAACCTGACAGCCCGACTTTATGTTAATTAAATTCATTATGACCCGTTTTGAACCTTCACCTACACCGGCAGATCCATCTGTCTAAGGCAGATATTTCCACCTACATCATGCAGCAGCATATAATCCCCGACTCAGTAGCTTGTTGCAGTTCATCCAGATGACGGATTTATCTGCTAGTCCTGGCTGTCGTGTTCAAACCGTGACTCGGCGCGGCGATTAGTTTGGTTCGTGTGTGAGCGTCGATGAGGAAAGTGTGTGGAAGGGGTTCGGTCTGTGGGTGCAGATGACAGAGTCACTTCCTGACTCAGTGAACGTGTGAATGGAAGAGGCAGCACTAACAGCTCCACAGGTCGGCGCTCACTTGGCTAACGGGTGGTTACGGCCATGCTGGTTGAAACCTGGAGGTGTCATTGCTATGATGTGTTTGGGTGAGTAACAAAGCAGAGAAGATGAGCAAACTAACAAAAAAAAAAAAAAGGATCATAAGAAAAAGAAAAATCATTGTGACAAGATGTTCTTATGTAATTTTATGCATGAGCAGTAATCCAGCTCCTGCTACGACTTAAAAAATAAATTGAACGAAGCAGAAAAAATAAATAAATAACTTGCTGTAAAGGAACAGTGTCTACTCACAAAAACAGAGGAGGGGAGGAAAAAAACGAAGACTGGCAACTGCTGGTGGATGAAGAGGGAGGAATAATATTTAGTTAGGAAGCGGTGCGTAGGTCTGACAGCAGTGCTGACACAAGAGATTCTGAAAAACACTTTTCCTGCTAGCTTAGCAGATGAGAGGGGGGGAAACACACAGACAGAAAAAAATTAGCCGAAAATCAGAGAGATGAGAAATCGAGGAGGAAATGGGGCATAAGGGAGGGGAGTCTACTTTTGCACACAATCTTTAATTCTCTCGACTCCCAATTTCTCTGCCATTGTCATGACTGTGATAAAACGCTCCGGCAATGTGGGCGATTTCCTCTTTTTTTTCCTTTTGTTGTCTCTTAAACCGCCGTGTCAGTGAGGCTTTATGAATTAAAGCGAACCAATGAGAGGATAAATGGGAAAAGTTTCCTCAATAGATCAGACACTACAGGCCAGCAAGATGAGGGAAAAGTGGGAGTCAGATGGGAGGAGGAAGAGGAGAAGGATGAGTTGAAACAAACCCAGAGCGTAGTATTGAACTGGGCGGATAATGATATCGGTGTTAGTTTAGGAGCTCCAACATTGGATCCGACTGTCAATACAGCTGAAACTCAAAGGGAAGGAGGGAAAGAAGCAAATCCTTTTCAATAGCTCATCTGAAAATCACTTACTACTAACAGACCTGAACAGGAGTGTAATAAAGGAGCATTATAACCCTCTCTCCACAAACAGAGCACTCGCCGTCTCTGGCTGCGTCCTACTGAAGTGTCCCTGACAGCTTTATTAAGATAAAACACACTTCTTATAAAAGATACCGCTAATGCACAGCAGGAACAGAGCTGATACACAATAGAAGTGGAAAGGGGTTGTTTCTTTTTTCCCTTTGAAAGTAGATTTATCAAGATAAAACGTGGTTCCAAAGTGTGGATTTTTCTACCTGATAACTGAAAATCAATTAAAACTATTTAACCAACTTTATAAAGTTGATCAAATTTAAACAGAATATGGTGAAAAAGTAGTCCCAAAAGATCATTCTGTTGTTTTCATGGGAATTGTGTGCTGTTACTAGTCATCAGTTAAAAAAAAAAAAGTTTGGAGAATCATTCTCTCATTTTCTCAGAGATGAGCTCATGGCTAGTCGGAGTGAGGCCAAGATCAAAGTGGTTTAGTGTCGTTTACATATTTGAGGTTCAAGTAAACGTATTTAGGATTTCTAACCAAAATTCTTTTTCCTCTAATTTTATATAAACCATTGCGTTGATTGTACCAGACTTACTCAGTCTTTAGGGTCAAAATCCACAGACTTCAATGCAAACAGAGATCTAATGCTAAACTGACTGCAGCTTGGTGTTGAATCTGCTCAGACTAGTCGTTAGCTCGTCTCCTCAGAGAAACCTCTGAACTCAACGTTTCTATTGACTCATCTGTGTTTAGTGATTACTCCACGTAACATTTCAACACATTCAAACTCTGTAAACACGATTTATTATACGTAGCCAAGGAAAATATTGTTACATACTGTTACAACCTTCTGCCAGACTGTAGCTGAAAGAAACGGGTCCACCACATGAACAGCTTCTTTCCCTCTGCTCCTGGACTCATTAATAAGTCCAGGGTTCGTCACCGACTCGTCCCCCCTTACGTATTACTAACGTGAGGACATGCCTTACGCTTCTTCGAGATACTTACCTGCTGTTCTTGCACTGCTAGTTCATAGTAGATTTAATTCTTAGTTTACATTAAGTTTATCGGTCTACATTATCATATGTATCTTGTCTTCTTGACATTTTATTTGTGTATACTTTAGATTTTTTCCTTATGTATGTTGCATGTGCTGCACCTCCACAACATGACATATTCCTTGTATGAAAAAAATACTTAAATGGATCATAAGGAGCAGGGGCAGCACTTTTTATACTTAAAAGCACATCCCAACACATATGGGTCGTCCTTCCTCCAAAGCTCCCCTGATGCTAATCTGACGAATCAAAAAAAAACGCAGCCCACAATTCAGAGGAATTACAGGATCTGCTGCTAACGTTGTGAACTCAGAACCCCATGATGTTCACCGTGAATGACCCAGAAATATTCTGCCGGTTACAGATGGAACAACTATGTGACCATATGTTATGGTAAAGTGTGTTCAACTGTAAAGGCTGAACTACAGGATGTTTTAAATTGGATTATTCCATTAGATTTTGGGCCCAAACTTTTATTTTAAAGTCTTTTTCTTTAAAGCAGACATTTTAACATGTCTCAGTTGGAAATGCACAAGCTTATAAACGACAGTACCTTTTTAACTTTGCTTCATTATTAGAGTCTGAGTTAATAAACGGAACTTGAAAATCAATAATGTTACTCATTAGTTTCTTGTGATGGGACAAGTTCTACCTAAAAGCCTTTGTAGCATCCTCAAATATTTCATCTGACATAACAATCATTTACTTCTGCTCAAATGTTTCCCAACCCAATCGTTAGCATGATAACAACACTCATAAGATTATTTTTTCCCTTTTATGCACTACGAGTAATAACTGAGATTTATTTGTTAGTAGAAACAAGCCGTGTGTTTAATCTGGGTGCATTTAAAGATGTACTTATAAAGGATTTACACAAAGGTAATATCGAATACAGATTTGTGTTGTAAATATTAAGTCTCCTCTAGAGTATGACTCAGACAGTTTATACAAAAATTAACCAAGCAGAAAAGAAATGTTCCAAAGCAAATCTGACAAATTAATTCCCTGATGTTTTCTGGCAGCCTTAGATTTAAATTTTACAGTAAAAAAAAAATCAACAGTGAGCAGATACTGAAATGATAAATATAGAGATGTGATAGAAACAATTATAAGGATGAAAAGGAAAAAAGGAAGCAGAAAGTCTTTCAATTCAATAAAAGGGTGACCAGAGAGTCAAAAAAAGAGGAAAATATCCAGTGAGCAACAGTTGTGTGAATAAAAAAAAGCTTTGTTGATGTGATAAAGAGGCAACGTAGTTCAAATAACCTCTTATTACAACCAGTGAGTGCACAACATGTATTACAATAATCCCCTAAAATGGTAGTTTTCAAACTTTTTATAGCACTACCTTGAAAATACTAAGTACCACGCTTACAGCTGACATCAAAAACAAACAAGTTGTCCAAACCCGTGACTGTGCTGACGGGTTTGGTTTAAATGTGACGGCTTCATGCTGAGAGCAGCTCAACTTTTCCTCTGTCCCACAACAATCCCATACATAAACATAGATCAAAACCTAAAGAATCTTGTGTTTGGTTGATTATTTCTTTGTTGCAACAACACTTTTTCTTGAACTGTGGGAACGTCTGTTCATATATCCTTAAATTAATTTGTCAGGAAAATGCATTTGTGGGTTGAGCAGCAGGGTATGTGGGTTGCACCCATTAAAAAATTGCCAAATCTTTTCTCCTGATGCCAAACAGCTTATTATGCTGTTGACTCTAGTTTTGCCCTTCTAGTACCGAAGATGCTGAACATCAGGCGTCGAATTGTCAGCTCCTGTGAGCAACCAGCAGCCACCCCATGTCTCAACAGTAGAGATCAAAATACATCCTCCATTGCCATCGTTGCACTGTAAGGCCCGGCCCGTGTTCAAATCTGGGTTTTGCGTATTTGCATTTGCCGTTATGGTCCACTTCCAGCCCAATGTCTGGAACCCAGAGACCAAGGCATTTTTTTGCATTGTAAGGCCTGGCCCAGACTGGCCAGACCCCAGCTGGCCTGATCTTATTCTACCTCTGCCCTGATTGTGTTTGCTTTGACAGGAGAGATGCCATGATATGGGCAAATCTTATTTCATTTCATTTGTGACACCAAAAGAAACTCCGGTCTTCAGTACTTTTCCTTTGAGTTTAATATAATGGACCATCCAGGAGTATGACTCTTGGCAGCAGATGACAGTGAGCCAACATTATTTGTTGCTGCTTGGTAACTTGCTACAGTTGTGCTGTTAAACTTGTGTCTCTGGGGTTCTATTCAGGCAAGGCTGCTAGTCCTGCTTTGACCTTGGCCTTTGTCGCATGTACAACCAGCAGTACAACCAGTAAACCAATCAAACGTCTAGCTACCATTAGCTTGCCTTCTTGCATTATCTTACATTCCCACCTTCAGCATGATATGATGGAATCATACACTCGTATCTTTTTGCTGTCTTTCTTCTAGCAGCATACAGACTTCTCTGGCTCTGTTTTAACTTGTTTCTGATGAAAGAATAAAACGATAAGCAATTGTTTCAGCTCCATGCTTTCCATCATTGGGTGTCGCAGAGAATGACATGAGCCTTTAGTGACCTTGATGTGACAGTCCTGCCCACATGCAAAAACAACCGAGGCTATGCAGTGCCAGGGAAGACCTGGTCCAGGTCAGATCTTCCAATGCAAATATACAATTTAACACCTCCCTCCACAGATCACTCAACATGATCCGACTGAACATCTGCAGGATCAGTTGGAGAGAGCTATTTAGCCAAGTTGCAATGAGTGCTGCTTGAAGAACGGGATGCCACCCAACAACGTGTGACTAGGCTGTTGAGACTGTGTATGGTTCTTCCACATGCTACTGATGCATATTTGTTAAATTAATGAACTGCTAAACTGCCAATATGTCTTATCGCATCATACTTTAATCATCGTAGATAATAAATGGCACCAAATAAAAGTGAAAAGCAGAATAGGCATGTTTAGAATTGGCAGAGAAGATCTGGCAACCCACAAATCTATTTTCCTAACAAATCTGGCATCATTTGGGGGAAATAAACAGACCTTCCAATGGTATATGATTTATTGCCAAGAACTATTGTTACAACAAAGAAATGATCAAGCAAACACAAATGTCCTTAGTTTTTGTTGCTTGCAGGTGCTTTGGAGACATCACTGGAGCTAATTAAGTATCCACTTGTACACTGGTCTCTGTAATTTGATTACACCATGTTTTAAACTCTCTGCCTTTTAGCTTTAAATCAGTTATACTCATGATGATCAATTAGTTTGTCATCTACCTGGTTATAGATGAGTACCACTTAAGGAATCCTGAGTGCCACCAGTGCTACTTGTATACAGATGTGCTTTTAGGTTTTATTGCCCAGCCTTAATTAAAAATGGCTACAATTAACAAAAGAATGCGGGTAGAACAGAGAATATTGGGGGTATTTTGGATGCGAGGAGTGAGAGGAAGGAGGGGGCGAGCAGATGGAAAGGAGTTGCCTGGGTGATTCTTGCCTTGTCAAGTGTGATGAGGAGACGGTGAAGGAAACAAGATGACAGAGATGAAACAAAAGGAGGCAGAGAGACGAAGAGGAGGAGGAGACAGAGAGACGAAGAGGAGGAGGAGGAAGGTGAGAACGGTGTGAACAACAACAAAACCGATGAGCAGAGACACAGTCGGGATGGAGGAAAATGACAGCTGTGTGAACATACAGACACACACCTTAAAGAAACCAGAGACATAAAGATGCTGAAGACACAATATTTGTGTGAGACGCTGCCAGCTGCTCGGATGATTTACTGGTTGATGTAACGACAGGCTCAACACATGCTTTATTGACAAAAATGTATGTTTAAACTTAAAACCAGATGGCCTCTAACGGTTAGATCTGAGCAGGGACGAATAACGTTAAACAAGGTGAGACAAAAAAAATCAAAGATCTGCATGATTGTTACCACAGATTTGCTACATTTATGTTAATACATGGGTTATATTTTTGTTTTAATTAAGCGAGCGTAAACTGAACATGCAGCGCGTGTCGCTCTAAAACAGCTGGTGTGTACAGACTTCCAGCTGTGCTGATAGAAGGAGGCTGTCGCCGCGAAACAAATAAAAAGTCAAGACATTAAACTCCAAACTAAAAGAGCTGGAGTCGGACTGGAAATGAACAAAACATGCATTTATGTGTAAAAGTGTAGCGTAACAGACTAAACTTACCTGTTTTTTTGTTTTACATAAGAGATCTCTATTAAATCTGTAGATAATTTCAACTGAAGCAACATTTTACATGTTTTATGCTTTAAAAAAAAGAAACAGTTTATGTTTTGTTGGAGCTGTCTGTGTGTTAAAAGTCTTTATAGAAGAGTCATGGGACACCAAACGGTTAAGAAGCAGAGAGATTGATTGTGTCAGCTGTTAGGAGGTTAAAAGAAAGTGTGCTAATAAAAAAGACTCAGAGGTGAAATCTCAGACCTGCAGCTCTGAAGCATCAGTCTAAAGCTGTTGAGACAGGAAGTCTGGCAGAGGTGGTTTCTGCACATTCTCGTGTATTCTGGTGTTAAAGGGTACAAAATATTTGTTTTTCTGCTCTTAAAGGATAATTCAGATCTTTTTTTAAGTACGGTTCTGTGAACAGCTTAGAAACAACTATTATCTTACCTGTTACGTCTTTGAATGACCTTGGTTTGAGGAAATGTAGAATTTTCAACAGAGAGAACAATTTTTTTTGTTTACATTACAGGGATCAACTACGGCCACATGTTGGCTTTAATATGCCATTATACTCTAAAAACAGTTTGAGACACATAATTACTTAAACTGTATGTCTATAACATTTTTCACTCAAGCACGTTGCCATTTTCTTACAGTCACAATGCATTCTGGGGATGACGATGGTAGGTTTCAGTCAAAAACTACACAACAGTCGAGGCTAAAATGCTATAATGTTTAACAACAAAATTGCAAAAGCATCATTATCTTCCCAGAATTCCTTGTGGTGTGAATAACACTGTAACATCCGTGTTAGGCATGCAAACAATTAATCGATTTTCGATTAATTGTTGATTAATGGTTCATTAGATTATAGTTTCCTCCATTCGATTAATTGATAAACATCTGTTTAAAACTTATTTTGGTGTAGTTTTCACTTCGTCCAGCAGAGGGCGCTGCTGCTCTACTCTGGCCCAGTTCAACTGAGCAGAGCCGTCTCTGTGTGGGACTGCGCTGCAAACACACGAGTCTTCTTTAGTTTTATTTGCGACACAACAATAATAATGCACTATACCAAGCCCGAAGGAAAAGTACCGAAGGCTTTACCAGACCTATCAGCAGTATCATGATGCTTAAAACAAGAAAGCAGGACGATTGAACGGTAAGCTAACTGTGGCTAACGTTAGCGTCCTCTCGTTGAGTTTAACTCCGTGTGAAAGAACAAAACAAAAAAGTTACAGTCGCTACAAATATGAAGTTAATCTAATCTGTGTGACATAACCTGGCCAGTAAACCAATCTAAAAAACAGTAACTGGCGTCAGATCATACTGAGCAGCCCAGCTAATAGAAGCAGACGGAATGTAAACAAACAAACCGGTACATTTGTATCCCACGTCTTTCAGAGATATTTTATTATGTTCTTAGTTTGTTTTTGAGTTAATCTTAAAATATTACCCTGTTTTTAAATAATAGTTTTTTATATTCAGGGTGGATTAAGTATTTTACTTATTTTATTTATTTATTTTTTTTCAACTAGCAACTTAACAGATTCCTGTTTTGTTATATTTTATAAAAATGTCCAAGTTTAATAATGTGAGAGAAATCCACATTCCTCTGTTTATTCAGTCAGGGTTTACTCACACAGCTGGCACAATGAATTGTTAAAATAATACTGTACTTTTTTACTTAGTGTGTAAAAATCTAGCCCTTCATGTCATAGAAAGACGCTTGGTTCAAGAGAAATATCAGGTTTTTTGGAAAATTGCCGCTTATCAATTAATCGTTAGTCGATCGATAAGATCTATCAACTTTAAATTAATCCATTAATCGATAACTTGCATCCCTAGTCCGTGTGATAAAATATGTGATTTGTAAAAACTAAACCGTATTTTACAGTTAAAGTCACTTTAAGAAAAAACTAAATAACTAAGTTTAAGCTTTTTGAAGTGTGTTGGAACCCTGGAGGAAGAGTCACAAGAAACCTTGAAGGTTTTTGTTCCTGAATAACTTTGGTTTTGTTCATAATGTCACTAATATAAACTATTAGTCTGAATTATGCTAATTAGAACATATGGAGCAGAGTTTTAAAGGAGCTTCTGAAATCCATCAGAGTTTGCAGTTCAGGGACATCCGGTGTGTACCTTCTGTTAGCAGAACGAGGACCTGCCGTCCTTAGAAAACCTTTTGATGGAGTTAGAAAAGCCCACCAAGCAGAAGAACCACAGGTTGGTGAAACTAATCAGAAGGTTAGTTAAATGCCGAAACTCGTGCCGCCATTGAAGCCAAAAAAAAAAAAAAAGATTTTTCAGTCCAACTCTGTCTGAACAGACAGAGACAGGCAGAGAGGGCTTTACCAGCTGCAGGTTGTGGGCCGTTGTTACTGGATGTATCTTTATTCCCAAACACAGCATCAAAATCTACAGTCATGGCCGGGGCGGCGCTCTGCAGCGGCTGGTTCTCCAGTCCTGAGGAATGCAGTTAAACACGACTGATTAACGTTCCTGCTTTGTTGCTGTATAAGCTGCAGCAGCTGGAGCAGATTTATCCCCACATCTCTTGACAAAAAAAAAAAAAGAAAAACACCCCTGTAGATGCAAACAGACTGGTTTTATAGAAACAGAGTTGCTTCGCCACCATCTCCAGCTAAACTAATCCCATCAGATTAGGAACACGTACGTTACGGTCCTCGCATTGTGGTGGTTTTGTAAAAAAAAATTGGATTCTGTTTGGGATGCCGGGGAACACGACGACAGCTAATCCTGTGCTCGAGGAAATCTGTAGATATACCTTTTTTGCCCTTTTTTTTGTTTTTTATCCCTGTTGAATCAGAGCAGATCACAATTTTATAAACCACAATCAGGTGGGAAATAAAGGAAAACTATTTTTTTTTTTATCTCAAACTGTAAAGCATGTAAAATGTTTTCATAGAATTTTTTTTTTAGGTTTCATTTTTTAATGCAGATACTAAACCTAACTTTAGGGTTTCCGCAATAAAACCGGTATGTCACTGAGCTGCAACTGCTGGCAACTAGTTGATCATTTTTAACCCTTCACAGTTTAATTTCTGTAAATTTTAACCTTATTTTGACACACATCGATTATATAAGATTTTTTTCTTCTTCTGCTACCTTTCATTTAATTTATGATTATTTTTTGTGTATGTTGAATTTATGCTGTTGTGTTTTAAATGAATAAATTTACGAAATAAAAAAATAAATAATGGCTGCATATTTGATGCGGAGTTCGGACCAGAGTGGAACTAAAGTAACTAAAGTAGTACATTGAAAAACAGAAATGAATGAATAAATGCCTTGTCAATGCATCATTTCAGTGTCTGAAATATAGTCTGAAATAAATTTTCAGAAAAAAAGCAAAAACACCTTAAACTTTTGATATTTTCCCTGTGAGCTAACAAAGCTTTTGTTTCCTTCAAGCTAGTAAATCCTAATATCCTAATATTTAAAATTACATCAAAAAATACTCATTACAATAACCTAAAAATAGGATTCAGACCAAATATTAACGTATTATTGTGATTAACAAGACAAATTAAGTCCTATCTCCAGAACCGCTCATGATATCAATGTAGCTTAAAAAGCAGGAATCTGAAACTGTGTCGAGGTCATTTGGACCAAATTTGACATGGTTTTATGTGATGGGTCAAAAATATCAATTCATTCTTTAAAGATAACATTAATAAAATATTGCAAAATAAATATTTCATAGATTTCATGCCACTGAGATAAACAGTTGAGATGTTTACATGTGATGGAACAGGAAGTGATGTCAAAGGGGAACATCTGATAACATTTCTCTAACAGCTAACAGAGACTATAGAGGAGAATCTGATGTTTCTTTTGATTATTTTTGACTCACTATCAAAGAGATGAAGAGTTTAAATAATATTGTTTCAATAAACAAAGAGCAAAATGTTTTCTTTCTGTAAATGTTCCCCTTTGATGTCACATCCTGTTTAACTTTAGCAGAGTTCAAAATGGGTCAAATCGTGTGTTTTACACACCAAGTTTAAAAAAATCTGTATAAAAACTTAATGTTTTTTGTACCAATCAGGCATTTTGTTTTGTAGCCAACAGTTCAGATTTGAGCCAAATTCTAATCACCAAATATTCGTCTTCTGTCATTTATGTCCTCGATTAGAGCTGGATCATAAATAACACAAAAAGACATAATTTCCTCTACCTGCTGCTTTACATTTATGGTCCATCTTTTAGCATCATCTGTGTTTATTATAAGAACAGTGGATTCTAATCGCAGATGTCAGAGTTACAGCTACCATCCACAGCTTACAAGTAGCTTCTGCCTCGAAATCTGGCCAAACTTTAAGTGGCTTCAGCGTAATCCTGTGACATAAAGCCTATAATACTCCACACTACCACATCTCCTAGACGCATCTTTGTGCTGCACTTTGATTTAAAACAGCGAGCTGAAATGTCAGCCTTCTTTCTCCAGAATCCCGTGGGGCGAGTTCTGCAGCACCGCTAATGTGTCAAAGTGGGGCCCGGCAACACATTCCTCACTGACGAACATGAAACTGCAGTCAGGGAGGATGAACATCAGCTGACGGTTTGTCTGAGAGTCGCAACCCGCAGTTACAGGACTTTATTTCAAGATCCTGCAGAGAAAACCTCTCGTCTCAGCGCACGAGGCTGAGTAGGTCGTGCTACATTGGTTTCTGAAGGAGAGAGTGTTGATGGGTGAATAGATGAACGACTAGCCCGAGGGAATATTTTAACAATAAATCCACTTTGTGAACACGTGTATGTGTTACAGGGCTGCTATGTGACGAATCTCCCGCTGGCTGCTTCATGAATGTGTGCAGATAACGTACCTCCCCAGGCACTGTTGGCGTTGGAGATTGAAGAATTGCTCTGCACGGCGGGGATGAAGGCCGGCTGGAGATCAAACAGGTCGCTGTTCAGGTTCGGCACGCTGACGAGCCAAAAACAACAACAACAAAAATAAATAAATAAAAATAAAGGGGGGAGAAAGAACAAAAAGGTTGAAAGAAATCATAAAAAAGAACAACAAACAGCAACAAATGGCAAGGTAGTGGAACAAATAGGAAGGGGAAATAAAAGACAAACGGAAACTAAACAAATATTTCATCAAATGAGCATAAATAGCTAAAGCCACCAGTAAAAAAAGCTCATTTGTCACAGATAAAGATTAATCCCCACTCTCTGAAGGGCTGTAAAAACTTTCACAGAGCTATAAAACAGTTAGCAGCAGTAAATTTCAGAGCGTGTCAGTGTCTGCATATTGAGTCTAAATTCAGCTTTGATTAATAAAACTAAACAGTTTTATTTGGGATTTATTCAATCTAGACAGAATTTATGGAGCTCTAGTAGAGATTCTGCAGGAGAAAAGAACCCAGAAACTTACAAACAGCAAACAGTGTGACGTCAAACTTGTGTTTTTTAAAACCTGTGCAAACTGATCAGGTGGGCGCGTCTTTTTTACTGACAGATAAATCTGTGAACAACTTCATTCTGGAGTTTAATTCTGATCAGAGTGAGGAGCTCAAGGCTAGTCTCATAGGGTCAAGATCAAGCCCTAAAAACTGAAACTGTCTCAAAAACTCATAACGGATTATATGAACACCAGTTTCAAACTATTAATGTGTGTTTATTTTGGCAGAAATACAACATTATTGAAGGAACTGCAACACCCTGCACAAGAAGGGCTTCCTCTAGCTGATCTGTCTTCTGAAGATGCTCTGTGTTGAAGGCTCAGAGGATCTGCGTTTGACTACTCCACCTAGGCTGCATTGTCGAGCACAGATCCACTGAGAAACTTGCCGTTTCAGCAACATTTACTTTAAACACTGTATTTTTGACATTAAAGAAAATTTCATGATTAATTTCAACTAATTAGAAGTTAAGAAGGACATTTCTCTTTTTTGTATCGAAAAAAAATTTCAAATCATAACACTACAGTATCGAACCGAATCAAATTGTGAATTTTATGTATCGTTGCAGCCGTAGTTTCCATCTACTGGCTTGGAGCAAATCAACCAGGCTACACAAAGTGTAAATAGGTCAGGTGTTCAAGTTACGCATGGCTGTAGTGAACAGGAAGTAGAGGTCGCAAACTAGCATCTCAGGACAATAGAGAGACATTTTTAAGAAATGTGTTGCTATCAGGCAAGTTTTAATTATTCTTTTATATCCACTAGTATTGGCCATGTTACATACCATCAGAAGCTGCGTTTCCATTACAAATGTGCGCAAAACTTTGTTGATATTTTGCTAATGTCGAAAAAACACAGTTTCCCAATTGCGGTGTTTCCATTAAGAAACAAATACTATTGAAATCACGCGTGAATACGCTTGTTCTCGTGATATTCACGTGGTGGATGAAAACAATCAAGCATGTTGCTACCACAACACTAGTGATCAGAGGAGACGTCGATGTCTTATCCAGGCTTTTGAGCGACAAGCCCCTTATACTTGGGAGTGGATATACCATATTTATTAAAGTATAATACGTAAAATTTAATCCATAAATTCATCCATAAAGTTGGGGGGTAGTATTATACTCGGATTAATATTATTACTAATGTATTTTAACTGAAATCGGCCTCGTTCATAAAATGCCAGAGTCCGGAAATGAAACCCCGTCGTAAAAAGCATTAGCAGCGAGCAATACAACAGTCAAATGATAATTTTACTGATATATAAGGACTGCAAAGGCTGAAAAATCCTGAAGTCCATATGAAATTAGTGGTAGTATGAGAATTAAAATGTTTATGCTTTTTAATATAAAAATAGGGGGGGGGGGGTCGTATTATACATGAGATCGCATTATACACGAATAAATACGGTATATGTGGCGTTTTGGGGAACTTGTAGACGGTGAGTTTACTACTTTCTTTACAACTTCAGCGATTTTACTACTACTTCCTGTTGTCTTTTTCTCTTCATCTTCTTTTTGCCAGTAGAAACAGCCGGTTCTTGATCATGTGACTCCCGTGATGCGAAAAAAGGGTTTCCATTGCAGTTTTGCGAAATACACCAATTTCGATACGGCTGAAAAACCACCTCATCC
>JAUBOC010000170.1:18361519-18371887 GCA_032275365.1 Anablepsoides cearensis | reverse complement strand
TGCACTTTAGATTTTAGTGCCTCTTTTGAGGAAATATTTACAGTAATTTCAATAATTCTGAACTGTAATCTGATATTGTTTTGAGTTCACATTTGAATCTTTATTATATTGATAAAACTACTATATGTTGAAAGTACAGTGAAAATAATGCAAATGTCACAACATCTGTAGATTTGAAGCATGGAGTACATTGTCCTACGTGCTTCAAAAATGTCCTGCGTGAGACACTGTCACGTCTGCCAGTTTGGCAGACGTGACTCAAAAGTTTTCGCAAACACTGTTACACTTTTTAAAAAATAAAACTCATGTTGGATAGGAAAGGATGTATTCATTTTTGCCTTGAACCCAGAGCAGAAAGATATAAATAATTAATACTTAAGTGTTTGTTCATTTATCGTCAACGCAATACAGCTCATCCCACAAATACATGTTCCTTACAAATGTGGCGGCTGTGGTGCAATGGTAGAGGGAACCAGAAAGCCCCAGGTAAATAGCTGCTCGCTGCTCCGATTGAGTTGTTTCTCACATGTGATGGGTCAAATGCAGAGCACAAATCTCATCATTGTATGGGAACATGCATTGATGACAAAAAAGAACATTTATATTTAAAAGGAGAAAAAAAAACATTTCTAACGGTATAAGATTTATTACCAAGAAGCATTGTTACAACAAAGAAATAATCTACCAAACACTAATTTCCTTACATTTTGTGCTAAGTTTAATTATTTCTTTTGGACGGCAAATATATTTTTATCATTCATGGTAATTCAGATTAGGTTTTTTAGCACTTCAGGTAATTCCCATATCTGGTCTGCAGTTTCCCTCTGTTTTTTCTTTGTGTGAAATCTCAACATTATCCCTTCCAGTTTCTCCTTTCAACAGGCTCATACAACACAGACATTTGTCCTTTTGTAATGTCAGAAAGCAGAAGCTAGCAATTTACACTGCAAAACAGAAATGACTCAGCCTGAGTGGTTAACCTTGGCACAGATTCAGTTTTACCATTTTCTCTGACGAATGGCATTTGTTTTGCTCTTTGCTATGAAAGCCAACGACCCGGCTCACCAACTCTTCAGATATATCAGCCTGAACTCTGCCTACGTCCTGAGCTGGGTAAAGGATCATGAGAAACTTTGTTGTTGACATTGTGAAAGGAGCTGACTTGATGAGGCGTCTGCGTGTCGTTATAATGAACTGGTGGCCCACACAGGGTGTGTGACTAACGTCACCTGGGACAGGTTACAGTGAGTGAAGGTGAGTATACAGAATGGAATGTTTCGCGGAAAAATAAACAAGCCATGTGAACACGAATGGCAGACTGGACCAATCACAGAAGAACAAGTGTTTCACCAGGACCTGGAGTTATATTTATAGAGAGATGAATGTCAACCTGCAGTGCTGAGGATTACAACATACTGTATTTAACAGGTCAATCTGACAGTGCAGTTTTTCTATATAGGGGTTCAGTGGAGCGATAACAAACAGTTAATATGTTACCTGTTAGGGATGGTCTTGAATGAACTCAGTTTGGTACAAACTGAGTTTAGTTCTGACCAGACTCAACAACTAACAGGTAGGTTTTATCAGTTTGAGTTTATCATTTTATAAACTTTTACAATACATGGTTATTTACACAGAATGTCATGATAACTTGCAACAGGAAACAGCGACCTATAGCTGGATTACTCATGCTGGAGACTGGGGTACCTCCAGGACGAATATAACATTACTGACAATAAAAATGAATGCAAAACTGATCAACGATTTAAATAGTGTTCACCACTTTTAAAATTTGAGTTGTTTTTGTCAGCTTCAATCCATTTTGGTTTTGCTCGAACTAACCGTTCAAATTCAATTCTTCCTCCAAACAAACAATTGCTTTGCTGCTGTCTGCTAGATGAACAAACGCTAATCTGGCATCCCAAGTCAGGAAACAAACTCGATAGCTGTAGTATGAAATAGGGTTGGGTGGTATTATCTTTTTATGAGGCATTACTGAGGGAGGGGTGGTATGGTCTGTGGCGTGTAGATTAATTAATAACTAATGGAGAACCAGCTGCATGTGAGCATTTACATGCATATAGATTGCGTGGGAAACAATCTCAGCTGCTCTGACCTGTTGTCACTCAGAGACTTTGTCCTTTATTATGTTGCAAAGATCAAAGTATGTCCAACTAAGTCTTTTTAAGGTTTAAAATAATCGGACTCTTACAACGGTTGTATCTAAGTTGCTGCAGAGTTTTAGCCAGTCTTTGTGCCGATAAAGTTTGTATTTTGCGAGAAGCTCGCAGGTCTTTTGGGAAGGGGTGGGGGGCACCAAAAAACTTAAATCCACAATGAGTCGCATCGTGTTTTGACTTGAGAAACCCACAGTTGTTGGTCCCCGAAGAGGTCTATCCGTATTTCATCACATTATTCGAATCAGTTGGAGACACTACGCCAGACCACCATCTGGTTTGGTTTGCTGTAATATTTTATCAGGATTTATTAATTACATATAAATGGCAAAGAATAAATGGCTTCCCGAGGCGACACTGAAATAACATAAAACTAAGTTAGTATTAAATTTTGAAAATGTCTCATCAAGCTCAAAGAAGCTCTCGAGGAGTTTGTCAACATTTAAAGCAGTGGTTCCCAACCCTGGTCCTCAAGGCCTCCTGTCCTGCATGTTTTAGATGTTTCCCTGATTTAACACACCTGGTTTGAATGAATGAGTGATTAACACTTTTCTGAAGTATCTGAAGACCTCCCGAATAGCAGGGAAACAAGTAAAGCATGAGGACCAGGTTTGGGAACCACTGTTCTGAACAAGCCTAGACTGATGATGTCAGAGTTTTCATAGCAGCCTTGTGGAAATTTGCCGCATCACGTGATTAATATATCTCTCAGTATTTTTAAATACCGTCACTATATTTTAAAACAGAGGTATACCACAATACCGTCATACTGCCCGAGTCTAGTCTGAAATCTTACACTTAATGTCAGTATTGGCTGAGTCACTGGTTTTGATGAGCTAACTTCTATTTAATCTTAAATTTAGGAAACTCGATAGCCCAAAGTCACTCGTCGTGTCTCAACTTCCATGGCTGAAACTGAAATGAAATCATACTAAATGTCAAGGTGGCCTAGAAGCATCGTCTGAAATTCAAATTTGAGTGAGCACAGTCTCGATGCAGACTGAAACTCAAACCACAAAACAAACAAGCTTCAGCTCAATAACTTCCTGTAACCTAAAGTAGCACTGATGATGTGTTGCAGTACTTCACATCATGCATAATGAACTTGGCTAAAAAGGGTCCATCACATCCTGCTGTTAAAAAAAAAGCTGACAAAGATGATGTAGTGTGAATAAAGTGACCATAATCTTGGCTGCTACCGAGAAGAAAGAGGAGAAAATTCATTGCCTCACAAGATCGCCTTGACGAGTAAATGAATCTAAAAGTGGTTCTTTGACAAAATAGCTTTGGGTGATCAAAAAACCAAAATAACCACAACACAAGCTTATAATCAAAACACTTGTTTTGATTTCAACCAAAATGTACCCATCAATCTGACAAGTCATTAGCAACTCAAATTTGCTTACAGAAAAACAGAACGTGTAAAAATGAAACTACTGGTAGAAATTCTAAAGAAAAGATTCCTGTTTGTCACCTGCCTACTTGTCTAAAAACAGTTTAGACTCCTGGGAACGCCAGCAAAAGAGTGAAAACCTTTACAAATGTCTAAATGCTTCGATGTTACAATACAAAGAAAACAAAAGGACAAGTGGTGAGACGGCAAAAGGGAAATGAAAACAGTCATTGAGCTTCGCACCGCTGAATCTCAGCGCAGTGTTAAGGCTTTGCTCAACACAACGTTGATCTGTTGAATTTATATTTTTACTCACCCCTTTGTTGAGTTGTTTAAAAGTGGCCAGTAAAGACCAATAAATTGGTTTATTTCTTAACAATACCGTGGAAATCTTACAAGTTGGGATAAAAGGTAAGAAGAAGGGGTGAAAATATGTTTATCATTCAGAGAAAGAAATTCATCTGGAAAACAAAGCTGCCGATGTAGGGTCCTAAAAAAGGCTTTTCTTGCCCTTTTATTAACGAGCTGATATAACCACCTTCTGTCATTTCATAATTTAACAAAAATGTTACCCATAACATGATGCATCATGATGTCGCGATGTTACCCAAATTGTGTGAGCACAACTTGCCCAGACATTTTAATCCATCCATCATATTTACCTGCTTCTTCCTTTCAGGGTCACTGGTGCCCACTGTTAGGAGGGTAGGGTACACCCTGAACAAGTTGCAAGTTCATCACAGGGAAGATATTTTAGTAAAGTTAGCTTTTTCCAGAAGAAAGGTTTGAGACATACAACCCTTAATTCAGGGATCTTTTTTTTTTTTTTTTTTTTTTTTTTAAATGGGACAAAACAGTGGAGTAACTCAGATGAGGCTGACTAACAGTGAGAGCTTGAAGCTGGAACAAGCCATCTCTTCTTCAGCACTCACCTGCCACTTTATTTTTTTTAATTCATGGCTTCCTTAATGCAACTCAATGACTCTCACATGGCTACCGAGCACCTCTCATGTGACTTCACGGTGCGAATTGTTCTCACGAGGGCTGAAGAAAGTCAACCCCAATCACTCGGTTAAGCCGATAAAAGCACAAAGTGATTCTTCTGGTTTAACTCTGATTATAAACATGTTATTTTACCTGATTAACTGAGAACCATCACAAGAGCCTGGATCTGAGAAAAGCTGGACAAAACACACACATCATCAGTCATTGTTTTGACAGAGATTGTAAAAAACACCACCGAGTGAGCGGCCCATTTCACCATCCAACTACTTCCCAACTCAACACGCGCCAGTTGGCTAAGCGGCTGCTATGACAGAGCTGCTGGTGGTGGCGTTTGAGGCGGGGGTGAGGCTTCAGTTTAAAATGTCACAACTTGTCTCTAACAGTTGGAAGATGGTGAAACGGCTAACAGAGCCAAAGTGGACAGAAGTGGCCTCCCAATTGTGTGTGTGAATGAGGGCTGTAACAATCGGTTTGCTGCTGACAAAAGCTGGCTTTAACGCTCGACGATACCCCTTAACTTCAAACAGGTGTGCAAAGCAGAGGAAAATACCCTCATTCTTAATGATTACTATGACGATCTCCATAAATAGAAGAGCCGTTCGACTGCGATGAGCAGAATAAGGTGTTTTTTGCTGCATGACTCACATTCTGGGGTTAATTGAGGTGGATGGTCCCAATCATAACACTAAAAGGCTTTAAAGCGACACTTATTTCCAACAGTGGTGCATGAAGGTCACGGCTGTTCTGGCGTGCAGTGGCCTCCCCCAGGAACCCTTACAGGCCTGGAAGCTGGCAGTGCTCGAAGGCTCCTGTCAGGGTTATGCGGTTATGAGGTCTAGGTACAACTTTGCTGCAGAGACCTTTCACAGCTCGGTGTGACAAAGACGCATCGACCCTACGATCCATCTCTGCCAAGAGGAGGACCGTCTGTGTTTACATGTGCACACGGGGGAGGGGGCGAGGCGTAGTGAAAATTACATGTTCGAACAAAAAACAGGCAGGAACACAACATGTTTATTAAAGTCAAATTTCTCTTATTTACATGTTTCTCCTTAAACACAGAAGGTGTTCATTCAAAGGTAGACTTCCAGTAGGATGTGTTGCCAAGTGTCTCCTTTAGTCATTTAATATTTTCAGGTGCTTTTGAATCAAACCATCTTCCTCTCTGTGGGCTATAAAGTCCCACTATAGATCCGTTAAAAGGAGCTATGCATTTGCTTTGCTGCCAGGGGAACGCTGTGATTAACATTCGACCAGTCGGCGCAGCTGTGTCACTTTTAGACATGGCAATTACAACAACTCATACATGTCAACCACTTTGGACGTTTACCTGTATTTTCTCAGAAATCTGTTATTTTCACACAAAAAAATAAAAATCTGTAGTACTCACACAGAATACAACAGAGGGTGGGGAGTAGGTTGGAGCAAACGGTTGGCTGCGGACTCTGGACTGTTTGTAATTTTTTTACTTACGTAAATTCTGTAAACTTCCATGAGATTCATAAGTGGCTGATGGGAGACCACTTTTATTTTATGAAGCCAGCTTGGACTGAGGAGGTAGGTAGCAATTTTACAGCTTAAGGATCTTTGATTGTGTTTTGTTTTGACAGTCTCTGGTCCTGATCTTTGTAACTTTTTTATTTACCTATAGGTCAATTTCGTAAACGGGGGAAGGAGAAGTGTCGACGCCCTTCTTCTACCTACAATTCAATTAAAAAATACTTTATTGATCCCAAAGGAAAATTGGATGTTTTAACTCATACAAAAGAGTCGCTGTAGATGGTGATGGCTGTGGGCAGGAAAGATCTTCTGTAGCTCTGTCCTGGGTCTTCTTCTGGTCGTACATACCCACCCAACTGAATTCCTTGACATTGAATGTTACTATAATGTAAACTCCTCCCTGTTTGAGCTGAGATCTGATTATTTGGCAGTGAAAGCGTGAGCCGTTATTGAACACATTCCTACAAATGACTCGCAGATCGACTCTGTGCCCGACTGAATGATGACCAAACCTTGAATGTACGCCTGCCTCCTGGCTACCGGTTTTTCCCCCACTATAATATCAACAACACAATGAAGACGACAGCGCTGTGACAGCGTTGCACATTAACGGCGAGATTTTGACAAATAGCCCGACAAACGGAGCGTTCCCTCCCCATGGCACCGAGGTTGTTGCTCTCCTGAAGAAATCAATAACTTCCAATGATTAAACCTGAAATGGTGCATCGGTCGGTGAGGTTCACAAAAAGGAGTTAAGAGACAATGCTAGACTTCTTTTTTCTTTCCTTTTTTTTTTTTTTTTTTGTTGCACGTCAGCAGCTGAGTCTTGTAAGTGAGGAGGCGTTGACGGATGCGAGGCAGCTGAGCCGGAGCATCGATCAAACGCGCATCATCTCGTGCCAACGGAGGCAGTTCCCAGAAACAGAACTTCAGCACATTTGGTCCCAGTAATGTCTGAGACAAGCAGCAGCACTGCAGCGCACATGCCCAGCTTTTATGACTCAGTCTTATCTTTGATACTTCTCTTCATCCTGGGTTTCCTGTTAACCAGTTTGCATTGACTCAGCTTCGGTTCAAGTGGGTTTTCCTGGCTACGGCGCTCTATAATCTACAATATTCCCCACAATGGGATGAGAAATGAATGAATCAATTAAAAAGACTTCATTCAAATCACAGATGATGTGGCTGGAAGTGTTTTATGTGAGGTTTTTCCAGTAAATTAAGTCAACCAAAGCCTCTGCATGGAATAATACCACTTTTCCAGCATGAACTCTATTTGCTTGTGTGGAAACAGGGTGGGTACACGGCGTCCTTCCTGAGCTGCAGGTCTGATCAAAGACCGGCCTTTAGAGCTTCTTTCACTCTCTTCGTTATCTCTGAATGGAACTTGCCTTGAAGTCTGTACCACAGGAACCCACAGCAAGACATTTGTCTGAGCCAGAACCATAACAAGGAAGCACATACTCAAATATCCCAAAAGGTAAGACATCTATGCCATCATTAGAGCTTTCAGGGTGTTAACACAAGCAGCGGGAATAATAATAGGGATTTTTACCACATTTTTAACTTTGTGAACAAATTATAAATGTGTTTTCTCATAAATAACCTAAACGATGAGTTTGTGTCGAGTCTGAAAGTGAAAGCAGCTCAGTCTGATTGGCTGATCAGGGAAGAAAGCTGGCTTCAACACAAACTTAAAATAAAAACCTTCACCATGAAATAATATTATTATTCAACTAAAGTTATTAACTTTATACTTTCAACAAAACCTTTGCCTATCAGACGTCTCTGTATTGATGATGCAAGTCTGTGATTTTTTTTTTATTGTAACTTCATTTCTGCCATTTCGACTTTATTCTGGAAATACCATTTAATTTTTTTCCTTAACACTTTTCCCAAAATGTCAATGTCAGTTTTGCATTTTTTTTTTTAAGTTTTCTCTAGGGGTGTCCCCATTCGATATCAATATTGATCTGATATTAGCCATAAAATGAATATTGGATTATATCGACCTGCAACTAATCTCCAATATGAGTACTTATTTTTATTATTTTTGTGTAATTGTAAAATATTCTTAGATTCAAGTTAAAAATGTATGTAACCTATTTTAAATAAATACATGGGTCAGTTTTTCCTCATATCTATTGTTTAGTATTGTTCAGTGTTTGACTTGATCAAGACTTTAAGATTCCACTGTACAAAAAAGGTAATAAAAGTATGTGTTAATCGTTCTGATATGGTATCAGGTTGATATTGGTATCAGCCGACACTCAAGGCTGTGATTACGGTATCGTAAAAGGAAAAAGTTATATCAGGACATCCCTAGTTTTCTCTAATTTTTTTTTTGTTAAAAACCATCTTTTTTCACCTGTCAACATTAAAAACTTTATTTTTAAAACATTGTTTTCACTTCTCCATTCCTTCCCTCGACATATCCACTTTGTGTTCAATACTCAGCAGTATTACCAAAAAAAAAAAATCTTCCTCATGTTCCTCTTTCTGTGTGCCCCTAGTACACAATAATGGTTTGATTTTAAAAGATAAGACATTTTTGGAAAACGTAGTTATCATATTAGCAATCATCATCAACTCAAACAATGATTTAGGATTTAAAAATAAAATGTTTCACTTCAAATAAAAACCCTTGAATAATAGAGGTGAAAGAAAATATCAGTACATTGAAATATTGCAATATTTCATTTCCTGATACTGTATCGATTCTCAAAAGCATTGTATCAATTTTTATTTAAGGCTTAATGGATGGATGGAAGAAAAAACAAGAACTACACAGTTCTCACTGTTGTTCAGTGTTTATCTGATTGCATATAAATAAACTGAATTTAATCAGAGTTTATGCATGTAATGCATGGTGGCAGAGTTTTTTTAAATCTTTTAGAGAGAAAAAAAGACAATAATTTTCCTTGCTCACAGTTTTGTTCTATATTGCAATAGATCATATCTTGACTTGTGTTTATATGTATTCTATCACCAAATTCTTGCCAATGCTCAGCCTAAAATAAGGGTGTCCAACCCTGGTCCTGCATGTTTTACAGCAGGGGTGCCCAAACTTTTTCCCTGAGAGGGCCAAAATGAAAATCTATCTGAGGGCTGCGCGCTAAATACAATAAAATAATATACTTTATTTTATTTTTTGTGATTAAGATAGCTGCCAGTGTGCTGGCCCACATTTTGTTAGTGATTTTTTTTTGTTTTTTTTTATTGCTCCATGCACTTGGAGAAAGTTTGAAGTATGCTTGGGCAGCAAAGGTTCATGGGATATTTAATAAGTTGATAAATTATGAGTATGTGTGCTTAAATCTAACCCTAATGACAGGTGATTACAACCTGTACTAATCTAGTAAAAGGGCTTGGTGGGTCAATTTTGGCCCGCAAAAAAAAAAAAAAAAAAAAAAAACTACAAATATAAGTGGAGGTGATGTTCGATGCTGCCAATTTTCTTTCCGATACTGATACCAAGTAAAATTTGGCTGGTATCGGCGACACTGATCTGATACTTAGTGATAACACGCATAATGTGTCTGGTAAATCCAATAGTAGCATTTTTCAAATAACCGCTTTATAAATGATACATGACATAGTAATTTATTTATTAATTTAAGTCTTTCTAACTCTAACCCTAGATTTGTTTAGCACAATTTAAAATTCTTATTCTAAAGAAATACAATAATTTTTAAATAGTGAATTAAAAGGGAGAAAATACATTTTATAAGTTGTTACTTTGTATGTTTTCAATTATTTGTGGGTTTGCAAGAAGGTCCCTGGCCAGAGCTAATGCTGTTTGCAGGGAGACATGGCATGAAAAAGTTTGGGATGCCCTCATCTATAATGTAATAACAGTCAGAAGAAGCAGATATTATGTTAAAAGGACCTGCCGTACATCTACAGACTGAGAGACTGACTGAGCACACTGTGCTGATGCATTACCCAAGCAGAAGAAAAAGTAGTTCCCTCCAACCACATATGTGACCCATCACATCGAAAGGAGGATAAAGTCCAAAAGTGGAATGTGGAGAAATAAGCAGATATAGGGTTTTGATTTAAATGTGTGCAAAAATAGCATTTTGTCAAAATATAATGAATGCCTTATCAATGTAGCAGTTGAATGAACTGGCTAAAATATAATCCTAAAAATAAAAGTTTGAAGCATTTTTTTTAGCAGTAACAACAAAGAAAACTGATTTTGAGGAAAAACACCCAGGGTTGCCAGATTGGACCAACAGTTTCCAGCCCAAACGTAACGTAAAACCCGCCCAACCACAAAAAAACCAGCCC
>JAUBOC010000170.1:18342652-18357198 GCA_032275365.1 Anablepsoides cearensis | reverse complement strand
TGTGGTCAATGGTGTCAAATGCTTTCTTTAAATCAACATAAATGCTAGCACAATACTGTTTCTGATCAACAGCAGTTGTTATTTGTTCAATGAATTCCACAAGAGCCATTGATGTGGATTTTTTTTCTGAACCCATATTGACTGTTACTTAGAATATTTTGTTCATCAATAAACTGATCCAATCTGGTCACAAACAGTTTCTCCAAAATTTTTGAAAATTGTGGCAGCAATGATATTGGTCTGTAGTTATTAAACATACATCTCTCACCATTCTTGTATAGAGGAATTACCTTAGCCATTTTCATCTTATCAGGAAATATTCCTGTTGAAAATGACAAATTACAAATATATGTAAATGGATCAACAACATAACTCATTATTTCTTTTACAAGCATCATATCCATATCCATCCAGTCCTTTGATCGTTTGTCAGAAATTTTTTTCACAATACTCAGTATTTCGTCTTTATCAGTTTCACCTAGAATAATACTGTTGGTACAACCACTAACTGTATGACATACATTCATATCTACCTTAGGTATTTTAGCTGCAAGGTCTGGGCCAACATTTACATAGAACTGATTAAATTCATTTACTATCATATTTTGGTCATAAATTTCCTTGTCATCTTTCACAAAATATTGTGAAATATCTGACTGGGCTTTATTGTTTTTCAGGACAATTGGCCCACTGATAAACTGCAAAGCAGTAAAAACTCTTTCAAGAAGAGTGGGGTGATTCTGCATCACCTGCTGGAGCATCATTAGCACCAACAATCCCACCATGGAGAGTCAGCCAGAGGAAATGTGCCCCTCATGGCTTTATTTAAAAGACTTATTCAAGTTAACCGGTTAAAAAAATGAGATATGATAGAGGACAGCTTCTGTAGTTGTTGTCACAATCTGTGATGATGCACAGAAGTCTACGTGTGAACAGTCACAGAGGGTAAACACAAAAACATGTATTATTATTATTATTATTATGTATTACAGTATTGTTCACTAAAACGGCACCATTGATGTATTAAAAATATACAGACAGTAGGTACACTTCATATTGTGTAGACTATTAGGGAATACATTAAGCAAGTACTTTTACTTTTAATAATTTAAGTACTTTTACAACCATGTACTTGCTTACTTTTACTTAAGTAAAAATGTTGATGTGGTACTTTTACTTTTACTAGAGTACATATTTGTCTGTTTATCTGTACTTTTACTTAAGTACAGTGTTTGAGTACTTTCTCCACCACTGGTGCCTGCTCACCAACCATGTGTTTGTGTATTATTGAATATACTGTACTGCATAAATTTCCCCACCCCCCTATTTTTTTTATTTCTGGGTCCATTTTTTTGTACTCTGAGTCTTGCATACATAGTACTCATTTCTTGTTGTGCTCTGCCCTCAACCTGTTTGAGTTAGAATTTATTCTCCTTGTTTTGATGTTTTATCATGTTTTATTATGTATTTCTGCTATTATATACTTTTGATGATTGTACAGCTCCTTGTGAAAATATTTCTATAAAAGGTGCTTTATAAATAAAACTTTACATACTTAAATATCTTGTATTTGTAGTGTATTGAATTGAATATACTTTGAAAATAATTTGCAAATCATATTTTGTTTTACACACTGTCACAACTTCATTGGGATTGGGGTTGTATATCTTAATAGGAACGAGCAATACGCTGAAACATCTAATAAGTTTCTTATTCAGATCTGGGTTTCAAAGTAAGACTTTCAGTGCCTGTTAGCTTTTGTACGAATATTTATTCAGATCCTGCTACAGTTAATTATTAAATAATGTTACTTTTGTATCAGTTTTACTGGCTGGTTCAGAGTTGGTATATTCGTGTGTTTATTATAATTTGAGTTCAGATTTTCTGTTTACTTACTGGAATCAGAAAGAAAACAGTACCATCGTTTCTAGACTTGGTCTTTAGGTGACAAAGCACTTTCCATGCCAGCAGATCTGGTCCCCACCTGTCTGCTCTGTGGGACAGTTCACTGAGAGATCTTGAAAATAAGAACAACACTGTATGTTTTCTTTTTTAATATGTGGTCTTTTACTAGTGTTTTCACACTAAATGTTCCTGCAAAGTGGTAAACATCCGTAGAGGTGTGATAATGACCTTTTCTGAAAACCCCTAGCCTGCTGCAATCTGAGGAGGTAATGTGTTAGCACACGTCATGCTAATGTGCAACAAATCTGCTTTTTTTATCACAACCTTCTGCTACTTTCTGTTATTCTACACTTTGTGTATTAGCTGTTACCATCAAGCAAACAGGTTATAACAACTGTAAATCACATCAATTGAAGAATTTGTTGTTTTAAACAGCCTAAACATGGTGTTCGTGCAGTAAAGTGATATAAATCCTGAGATTCAATTATTTTTATGCATGTCAAGGAAGTGTGGATGGTTGTGTGGTGAGGGGGACTTTTTCTGAATACAGGTCTTTAGACAAGTGATTTATGCAAGTTAATAAAGTTTGTATCAACTTTTCATTGTTGATGTATTATATGTCTTTTTATGTTATAATGTGCTGGTAAGTCAAATATAAAATGTTAGGTTAGACTGTGTGTACAGGCTGCAGGTGCACGGAAACAGCCGAGTCGTATTCAGTGAAACTAAGAGCTGTGGTTTGAATTTTTATTCTAAGAACAAAAGGAAATGAACTCATCCAAGACAACACCTAGAACGGTTCTGATGTGATGCTGATCTAAACGTGTAATGTTCCCTGAATACAAGGACTCAAAGGGGTTTGTTAGACAGTGTTTCAGTGCTCAACGTGAAGATGGGACTCACTCTCCTCTCTGTGTTATTTTCATCTTGTAAGTACTTCTTATAGCAACTGTCAGGATTGTCACATTTCAGATAAATAAACTGAACTGTTATCGATCCAGAAACAGTTAATTTATCACAGAGAGGAACCAGCACTACACCAACAGCAATATTTTTGAACAAATCTATGCAAATTGAAGCAGGTTGTTTGATGTATTTCACAAAGATTTTAAGTTTCTGAATTTGTTTCAGTGGTTCATACGTTCCTCTACTATGGAAATGCTGAAGGCAAGTACTGACATTGTATATTTTATTATAATTTACTTTTGTTTTACTAAGTCTTTACTGTATTTTCTCTATTGAATCATTTGCTATTGCCTCAATGCATTTTTTCATGATTTTGTGTATCTACAAATGTATATTTTTAGTGCAACATTTTTTAAATGTTTATGTTGTGTCCAAATGAAGTACTTGATCCAAACTAGTGAACTTTTTACTGGAGAGTTTGTCAGAACACAAATTTTCTTACTTGTTGTGCTAAGTTTAATTGAGAGTTGGTTTTACAATATGTATCCCTCCAGAATAGGCTTCCAGTGTCAAATTGGCTCTCTAGGACCCTCTAAACATTAGCCCCTGAGTGACGAAAAATTGCGTAAATTTTGTCTGCTCTCTCACTGCTATCCCCCTCGGTGAAAGCTGTCATGAACATTGCCCTCAGTCAGAATTCTGCAACGCAGACCTTGCAGCTTGGAGCAAGTGATTGGGCAGAACTTTGTGAAAAACCATGGGAAAATAATTATAAGTGGAAAATGGACGCTCTCAGCTTCTGTACATTTACTTGAAAACCTGATTAAATTTGCATTGTACCATGTTGCAAAAAGTAATTCATAAAACTTTTGATAAAGTCGAAACACTTACATATATAAATAAAAAGTTGAAACATATTTGAAAAAAGATATATTTTCTTTGAAGTTTGTATTAAAAACCATTTCTGCTCTGTCTTGAGGAAGCTTGGTTCAGAGACACACCCCAAAAGGCAGTTCTAGTCACAACCGCTGTTTTTGCTCCCCTGCCTGGTTGCCTCAGAACACTACAGGATTTCTCAAACATGCATGAATGAGTCAAAGCAAGTCTTTGATGAGAGGAAAACATTATAACATGATATAAAGCTCAAAAACATTGATTTTACATTATATTGCCCCTTTCAAGTTTGACTTTAGTTTTGAAATGTTTTTTGAAAAACAAGATAATGAAACAGTTTGTTGCATTTCCCCTCAAAATATTCACTTGTTCTGCATTTCTTTACCAACTGATAAGCAAAACCTGAGGCCTCCCTCAGAGCAGACCATAAATTCATCGTAGCAGGGAGCAGTGTGACACTAACCTGCTTTGTTAATGAGTCTGGGGACTGGAGATACTACTGGTTTGCACAACCTACAGAGTGTTCGGTAGCTCCCGCAATAAAAAACGGGACATCGGAGCAGACGATGAGTACTTCAGAAGGAGGCGTCTATCATTGCAAAGGAGGAAGAGGAGACCCTGTGTTCTTTACAAGGGACAGTAATACAGTCACAGTTGAGAAAGCAGGTGAGCACGCAATACTCTCATTCCTCTGACACTTTCAGACTCTCCTAAGTTCATCTTTTTTTCAATCTGTACCGTCTTTTTTAGGAACACTTAACAACCAGGTTAATTTACTACAACAATCCAGCTGGTCGAAGATATTTATCGGGGAGGAAATAAGTTTCAGATGTGAAATCCAGGATGGTGGAAGCACACAGTGGGTGTATGAATGGAAAACAGATAACTCGGAACAAATAGCAAAAACTGAAGAACTTTGGGTTGTCAATACTTCTGTTGTCAACAACAAGGACTTCTGGTGTAGGGGTAAACACAAAAGCGACTCGTGTTACTTCACGAGATGGAGTTATCCCATTCGACTGTCTGTGTTGGGTACGTTTTGTTCAACGCTACATTAAGATTTAAAAATGATAAACTCAACCATAAATGTGTTAGTGATCAGAAAAGTCATGCTCCAGTTAAAACACATCATTTTGGAGAAAAAAAATATTCAACTATTGACAAAATAGAATACCCCAAAATTTCACACCCGACCTGCCTCCATGACCACTCCAGGGGTCGCAACTCCATCACCAAAGACCTCCCGGATAGTTACAACCTACTTCTCTGGTTCTGTTTTAAAAAAGCTGGGACCAACTGCCTGTCCACACTTGTCTCTCTAGGGGTTTATGCACTGTACAGCCCACCCCGGCCTGGCTCGACACCAGCCCACCCCTGCTTGTTTTGCACTGTGCGGAGAGCCACCTTTAAGTGGGTGTGAGCTTCTTACCGGAAAAGCGCGAATTTGAATAGTGACGTCATTGTGTTTTGCGACTCAACAATGGACGCGGCCACTGAGCTCCTGACTGTTTAGATGTTGTTCATGCAAGTTGTTAAATTAAAAACTACACCGCAAGAATGGATATATAAACGTAGAGTTAGACGACGAATGGAGATGCAAAATAGAGCGAAGGGATATCTAACGCTGTACCTGGCCATCAGCAACAGCAAGCGGCTGGAGCGAGACGACAACGACTGGTAAGCTATTAGCTAGCATTATTAGCTTGTTGTTACGTGAAACGGTTATGAAAATAGTTGCTATTTAGTAGTTTTAATTGATTTTTAATGACTTGCCAGACTCGTCTGCAAACAATCAGACAAACAATCAGACGATTAGTAGTACATGACGTAAAACCTGGCTGATCAGCCCGGCCCGGTTGGAACCTCACCTGACCAGGTTCCAAAAGTCGGTCCGGAGTCGGCCCTGAAAGGCAAATGCATAAACGATGAACCCGGGTTAGAAGCCGGGCCATGCCGGGCCGGGCCATGCAGTGCGTAAGCCCCTTCTGATTCTCTCTATCTCTTTTCTCTTCTTTCTATACAAAAACTTGGCTAATATGAGGCTTTTTGGTGGAAAAGTTCTCACCAAAACTGTTTATTTTTTTCTTCAGAATTTTTGAATTTATGTCATATGAATTGTCAATAACTTCTAAACCGTGTACTAAACTACAGATAAACCAACGGCTCAACTGAGTGCTGAAATGTTTCCGTTGGAGAGCACATGGACCCTGACCTGTTCAATTAAAACTTCATCAACTAGCTGGAAATACTATTGGTACAAGAATGACAAGTCCTCTGATGCTGTTGAACATAGAAATGGACAAATCAGTGTTTCACAGAAAGGACGCTATTGGTGCAGAGGAGGAAGAGGAGATCCAGTTTATTACTCATATTTCAGCTCGCCAGTTACCATTACTGAAAGTGGTGCGTTTGGAATTGTAACATGTTTTATATGTAAATAGTGACATTTGATTTAAATGTTTGTCTTATTGATTTTTTTAAAATGTATATGAATAGTCCCAAATAGTGTGGCTGTGACCCTGAAATCTGCTTGGTCCACGGTGTACCCGGGAGAGAAATTTACTCTCACATGTGAGATTCAAGGTGGAGACGCAGAATGGGAGTATGAATGGAGAACAACCAGCTCATACAAGCCTTCAAACCAGCAGAAACTCAGGGTTGACTCTGCTTCTCCTTCTCATACTGGGGAATATGCATGTAGGGGCAGAAACAAAGGGGAGCATGAGGATTTAACCACGTGGAGTGAGGCGTTTAACATAACTGTATCAGACAGTGAGTCAAAGCATTACTAAATCTAAATGTTTTAATAATGGCTATATGCATTATTATTATTCTAACATGTTTTTCCTCCCAACAGATAAACCTGAGGCTGTCCTCACTGTGTCTCCATCATGGCTGAGTCCTGGAGCCTCAGTGACTCTGAGCTGTGAGGTTAAACCTCCGTCTGCAGGATGGAGCTTCTTCTGGTATAAGATTATTCCCAAACCTATTAGAAACACCTATAACTTTGAGCTGCTGCCTGGTGGCACCAATGGGACTGTGCAGAATACTTACACTGTTTGTAGACAGATGTACACAGCAGGATATGTGTGCAGAGCTGGAAGAGGAGAACCAATGTATTACTCTTTTTACAGTCAACCAAAGTTTGTCTGGTCTGCAGGTATGTTGTATTTATTTTTTTGTACATAAATTATCTTGTGCAACAGCCTGTAATATTTGATGGATGGCAGGTTGGACTAAAGGTTTATGGACCAGTAATGTTGGCTGTATTTTCCACAGTCTCAGCCTGCTATGACAGACACTGTCCAGAGATCAGCTACACTTTGCATGAACAAACACACCGCAAAGTTCTGACAAATCACACTGTGAGAATTAGTTCTGAACTAATTCTGACTGGATGCAATACACACGATGGAGTCTCAGAAAGTGATAAGCGTAGCAAACTACACAATTTTCACCATGTAAAAACGAAATGCAAGAATGGGCCTTTTCATCGACTAGTTAGGGGCTGTGTCCTTCACAGTGCACATTTGCTGTCTGGTTACATCACCGAAGGCACTCCCTGAAAAAACCCTGAAAACGAAAGATGCACATAACTATCTATCATGGTCCATTATCAAACTTTACAGGAAAAGTAAAAAGGCTGAGTTTGGTCCAAATAAATTGTTTAGAAACTTAGCTGATGACATTTATGCTGTGATGTGATGTTAAATTACATGCAACTGCAAGTGTTGGTACTAGAGTTTATTTTTTGTTTATTTGTTTTGTTTTTTTGTTTTCTTTAACTTTTTTTTAGTTATACAAAATGTAAAGGCTTATGTACATGTAGACTGGCCCTTGCCTTCCTACGCAGTTCCGCTCAATTCTAGTTTCCCTTCACTGCTCCATCTGGGATTTCTCCCATAAACAAGGATTTTATCGGGAGCATTTCGTCCCGGCCAATCAGAGAACAGAACGTTGATTTTCTGCTCAGTGTCTGCTTGTAGTTTATTTTACTTGGGCCAATCAGCAAACAGAAGGCGGAGTTTTGAACAACGTCGATTTTCTGCGCAGTGTCTGCTAGTTAGTTTAGCTCACGGCAGTGGAGGAGGTGAATAAAGCCAGTCCATGTTGATAAGGCTTCAATAAATTTGTCTGACAAATCAGCATCTCTCATTTACAGTTGTCTCGTTTGGCTCGGTACTTTTCTCCTCTCAGTAGGGTTGTTTACAGCGCAAGCGATTTCTGGTTAGCTTCTTAGCTTAGCCATAACGAGACATACGTTGCAGCCAACCGATCCAATCATTTTAAACTTCAGCAGAGGCCACGCCTAATGTACAGGCAGTGTTGTATAAAGTACCAGAAAGTGACACTTTTAGTGTCACGGGGGAGTAAAAGTACAAGTATCTTACAAAATAATTACTTTGGTAAAAGTTTAAGTCTTTTAAGGAATATTGAGTAAAAGTCTTAAAGTATCTAATATTTTTTGTACTTAAGTATTAAAAGTATTGATTTATGAGCAGTTAAATTTTCTGTAATGAGAAATTATATATATATACTGTATAAATAATTTCTCATTCAACCACAATTAAATTTACACTTATAAACAAAATTTATATGGACACTTTTTACAATAACAAGCTGGAATGAAAACAGGCAAAAATGAAATAAAAGTAACAACTTTCTACTTCTTGCCTTTTTCAAAAATGTAAGGAGTAAAAAGTACAGATAACTGTATGAAAATTTAAGAAGTAGAAGTGAAAAGTAGGCTGAAAAATAATTATGTAAAGTAGATACTCAAAAATTCTACGTAAGTACAATAACAAAGTAGTTAAACTTAGTTACTTCACAACTCTGTGCACAAGTACATACAATTCACATTTTGAGCAGACCATTGTATAACAATAAAGTGGTAGCATTAACACAGAACACAAATATTGAAAAACTTAAATAGCAACTGGGGCCACATTAAAGTGGCTGTGACATCAAATTTTTGTGATAAATGTGATTGCACTTCTGGAAAGACAACATGAAAAACATATTGCATAAGCGATTTCACACCACTGAGATGAACAGTTGTTGAGATTTTTGCATGTGAAGAAACAGGAATGCATGTAAACAGAGCATTGCTATAACAGCTAACAACACAGACATCAGGGAATTTTCTGATGTTTATTTTAGATAATTTTAGTCCCTATAAGAGGGAGATAAAAAAAAAAGTCAGAGTTCAAATAACATTGTTTTAATAAACAAAGACCAGAGAGTTTACATTTTTAAAAAGTCCCTTTGATATCACTTCCTGTTTCACTTTATCTGAGCCAAATTCAAAGGAAAATATGCCAGTTATGTGACAAAATGGGTTAAATCATGTGTTTTATGCCAATTTTCCTAAATATATATATTATATAGATATATAGATATTTTCTTTGACTTTTTGTATTTGAAGGATAAGCATGTCACAGGCACTTTAAAAGACAGTTTCACAATACTATTATAACGTGTAACATTTTTAAAAATACGTTGAATTTTGGGAAGTTATACGTCCCATGAAAAGACGTGGGGATGCATGTTCCAACTGAAGGTGTGTGATATAAAAGATGGTAAACAGGGTAGTCATGCAAGCATACATCATCCAAAGACTAGACCGTCTCATTTAACAGCAGTTAGGGTGTGGCCTATGTGGGCTGCAACCTCTGAATCAAGAAACATTACAAATCACATATTAGACTTGATAGACTCATTAGGACTGAGTCCACATGCTGCAAGAATTCATGTGCAAATGTTTTTTTTTTGTTGTTGTTTTTTTGTAGAATTCCCATTTCATTTTAATTCTAATTTTTCCTTCAGATTTTAATCCTGCAGCATCTCTCACCGTGAGTCCTGACAGAGATCCACACTTCATCTCTGACAGCGTGTCTTTACGCTGTGAGGGAAACTCAACTGAGTGGGCAGTGTTGAGTTTTACAGGCACAGGTGACCTGTCATATATCTGTGACAGGGGTTCAATGACAGGATCCACATGTGACATTGACGACTTGCAGGAGGGTGTCGGGGTGTTCTGGTGTGCCACTGGATCCGGACACTTCAGCAATGCCGTCAACATCACTGTGCAGAGTAGGTCAATATGGATGTTTTATTTAATATATTTTAACTAGATTTTAGATGGATTATATTGTATTGTAGGTGGAAAGTATTTTTTCTTTAAAAAAAATCAGGACTTATATTAATATTTAATATTTGTAATTGTAGAAATCCAAGAATATTTAAAATTATTATTATTATTATTATTATTATTATTATTATTATTATTATTATTATGTGGTTTTCATTTTCAAATTTGTTGGATATAATTTTTGTCTTGCCAAATATTTTTAGAGCACTGGACAAAAGGCTGGTCAACAATTACACGAATAATTGTTGTAATTGTTTGTGGAATTTTAGTCATCATTATTTCTGTGGTGTCGTGCTGCCGGAAGAAAACAAAAGGTAAGAATATTTTACATTTTACAAATAATTTTATTACCACTTGTTGATAGATTTCAATAGCTTAACTAGAAATTGTAGGTTAGTACTCACTTTTGTTTTTAGTAACAGTTGACATTTTTAGCTCCTTTATTAAATTTACATAGTTTTATGCCTTAGTTTCTCCATCTGTGCATAAACCAAGGCTCTGCTACAAAACAGTTAACCAGAATTAGTCATATTTTCATCATCAGTCCAAAAATTTAAAACATTTGCAGCTGCTTTATACTACATTACTGCAGCACTTGAAGAGGTATATCAGTCACTGAATCAGGTGGTTTGGAGCAGGGAAACAGGCATAACATGCAGGACCAGGACTGGATACCCCTGATGTAGAGCTATCAGAGATATTTAGAGTATAGAGCTATTTTAGTATAATAAACTTCTTTTTTGTTTTCAGATGAATCAGACGAGGATTACTATGATATTCCATCTTGAGTTTAGCTGGAATAAAGGCCCATAAAGACATCCAGGATGCAGTAACTGCATATACTGCTGGTTCAATGGCTACATCAGATTTGTTTTTGTACATACATTGTGTATCAATTTCACACCCTCTTCAGGATGTTGTTTGGTTTGGCTTTTTTGCTTTAAATGTAATAAAATGTAGGTCATTTATTATAATACAATAAGAATTTGCATTGGGTTCAGAACATTATGTGCCTCTTTATTTTTTGCAAATTAATGCAGCCTAAGCCATTGAAAGTCTTATTAACTTATTAATACAGCCTGTGCTCTATAGCGAAAAGAGTTTTGTGTTTTTTAAAGGCCAAATGTAAGCTATATTTTTCCTGTTTATAAATAGCAAGTGAATAAATTGAGTTAAAAAATAAGGCACTGTAGATTTTATATGGGTGATTTAAAGTGATAGAAAACAATTGTTGAAAATTGAAGTGCAAAGTATACAATCATCTGTTCAATTTGAAAATATTTACCTCTGTGTAACAGAAAGGTACTAAACCAACTAGAACTCTACTTCCTGGTATTTATTGTTGTAAAAGAAACAGCTTATATATGTAAACTGTGTTTAACACGGAGCAGAGAGGAATCATCTCAAACCAGTTCTGTCTCTTTGAGAATCTCCTACCGTTTCAGATACTCCCACTTCAACACATCTTCACAATTCTCCAAGGGAAGGGTGCTCTGTGGGGCGGGTGCTGGGCTGCAGACTGAGCTCCAGGGAGGAGCTTTGTGTAAATAGGCGGAGCTTTGTATCAGCAAACGTTTATGCAGCTTCACATGGCTACAGGAGATTCAAGGATTTCTCAAACAAGCATGGACGAGTCAAAGCAACACTCTGTGTGTGAATTTGAGGAAATGCCATTATAACACGATAAAAAGCTTACACCATCAACCACAATGTGGGCAGGGAAAAGTGTGCTTCTGAAATGATGCAGTTATTTCTATGACGGAGTATTAGGGCCACACAATGAGATTTTATTATTTATTATTATTACGAAATTAAAGTCATAATTTTACAACATTAAAGTTGTAATTACGAGAAAAAAAAAGTAAATCGTGACGTGTCTATTTCCCGTTCCTCATTTCCCCACACCTTTTGTGTACAGCCATGTGTCTGTGATTATTAAGTGGTCCATGATGACTTGGGTCACTGTTAGATTAATATGCTTTCATCCAAATTAGCTATGAGACGACTAAATTTGTCAATGCATCCATTAATTACAATATGGCTTCAGTTTATAGTCGTTTGCACAATTTCCATGTCCTGCTACTAATAATTTGATGCTAATGTGCTAAAAGATTAACTATTTATTTATAGCAATACTAAAGAACTTGACAAGTTGCTCAACATTCCTCATTTTAATGCAGTGGTAACTGCATGCTTTTTTGTGTAAAGGCAACAATATTATGTTTTTCACGTAATAATACAACTTATTCTCATAATTTTATGACTTTACTTTTATATAACTTTAATGTTGTAATATTTTGACTTTATTCACGTAATTTAAAAAAAAAATTAAAATCTTGTGTGGCCCCAATACGTCGTCGTAATTTTCAAAAAGTAGCTTCACAAAACAAAAAATAGTCTCAGAATTCAGTGAGCCTCTGCAGTTTCCTCACAATTTTGAGACTCCAACTGACTCCCAATGAGATACTACTTTTAGAAGACTCAGGTATTTTTTTCTGTTGTACTACCAAATATATGTGATGAGAAAATCCAATAGCTGCAACTTTGTAGTTGATTTACGGTAATGTGAAAAGTGACTCTGTGTACAGATTCTACGTACCCTTGAAGAAAAAGTAGGAGTGTAGGACTGGTTTTATTTCAACCCTCTGGTCCCAAAACAAGCTGTGATATTTACAAAAGGAAAAAGGAAATACAAAAACTAAAAAAAATCCTATGGTGATTTGTTTAGAACCAAGGTAACAAAGTGCTTTTTTTATTACTGTTCTCCTCCTACAGTCACTTTTCAGGTTAATTTCAAAACAATACTTGGAAGGACATTAAAAGTTACTGTAATCAATTTTAAATTGTTCCCTTATCAGACATATTGGGATTTAATAGACTAATTTCTGCCATATTGAATATTTCCAGATGTTATCATTCTGAATGCTTCAAATTACTTCTTAAAACAGTGTTAAAAAACACTAGGAGAAATGTAGAACTGTGAAGCATTAACCTTGGACACTTGCACCAGAAAAATTTGGCTCAAATAAATTTGAATTTGTTTTTTAAGGCAATTATTTCTAAGAAACTTTTCAAGGATTACAGACTTACTCAGGAAAATTACAAGTATTGTATAAAAACTAACCTGAAAAAAGAAACCAATAATCTTTGATTAAGCTCCACCCCCTTTTTCAGCTATATGCATGGTCAAAAGGGGGAACAGAAACAAGAGGGGAACACCTATCTCCATCAATTCCCTCCAATGGTCCCCATCACAAACCTGTCAATCTTTGACATCAAGAACCAGAAAGATCAGATCCAGCTCTGGTGTGAGTCTCAGCATCGTAAAAACATAAATCTGCAAATCAGATCAGCAAGAATCAGAAATACTTTTGCTGTCAAAGTCCCCCCCAAAGATGTTAATCTTCAAAATGAATATAACAGGGAGTAATCAACACAGTGTAACTTCACCAACAGGTGAAACAATATGTCAGTTTAAAGGTTTCATTCTTGATACATTTAGGAAGGAAGTCTTAAAACAGCTGGAGAAACCAACGCGAGGCGCCTGGATCCATCACCACGTTGGTTTTGAAGAGTTCCCCCTTGCTGGGTGAGCTGCTGCACAGTTCCGGTGAGGAGCCAGCACGTGACGTAAACAGTGTCCTCTGCCGTTTGGGCTTTATTGGTTTAAAAGCCATATCGTCCCGCCGGCTGCAGTCACTCCAGGCGTGCTGCTAGTCGGGCATGTCGATGCAGAGTTTGGGTGGCGGGACAAAGTATTTCCCGGGGCTCTGCGTGATCACCACGCCGGTCTTTTTGTGGAACTTGGGGGCGATCTTTGGCGGCGGCTCGGGGACGGGGAGGTCCTCGATGGCCTCGGGGTCCTCGCTGCGTTGCAGGTCGTAGGACACGTTGCCGTATTCTCTCAGGAAGGGGAGGAGCTCCAGTAAGAAGTGGCAGAAGTCCTTACGGATGCCGAACCACCCTGACAGAAGATCAGGACAGACGAGTGTTAGGCTTGGTGGGTATGACAGTATATTATCTCTCTGGAGCTGAGTCACATGACCTATTTAAATCACTCTAGCCTGAAAGATACGCCTACTTTGACCCTGTTTGACCGGTTTTTCAGTTGTGTTGAATAAAACCGGAGTTACGATAAATTAAATGAGCTACGTTTTTTTCTGAATATTTTATTTGATACTTGTTGCTGCGTCAATCTCATCCTTCTCTCTCAAGCCAAAAATAAATAAATAACATAAACTTCCCAACCCATTTTCTGACTAAGGCCCAAAGCTATTTGACACATAGCAAAAAATCTACAGGAAGAAAACAAAAAGAGGCGAAAGTTGAATTAAGTTCAGTGCCGATAAAGAGAAATAACATGCCCCGCCCCTTTCATGCTGCGTTTTCATAGAAAATCGGAGTTGTGCAATATTGATATTTCTGGGTTTTTAATCAAATATTTAAAATATATTATGATATTTAGCAGCTGTGATGAATCATCAAATTAATGTTACATTTCTAGTAAAATTAGGGATGCACGATATATCGGCATTAATATTGGTATTGTATACAGGTGCTGGTCATAAAATTAGAATATCATGAAAAAGTAGATTTATTTCAGTAATTCCATATAAAAAGTGAAACTTGTATATTATATTCATACATTACATACAAACTCATATATTTCAAATGTTTATTTCGTTTAATT
>JAUBOC010000170.1:18180313-18201552 GCA_032275365.1 Anablepsoides cearensis | reverse complement strand
ACACTTAGTTCTTATCAGTGTTTAAAAGAGGACATGTTAAAATACTGTTTAGTCAAAGTTAAACATGAAACGTCAAACTTAACTACAACTGGCCCTTCGAGAGCCACCATAATGCTCACGTGGCCCTAGATGAAAATGAATTTGACACCCCTGATCTAGGTAGTGAGGCTCAAACTTTCTTGCCTCAAGTCTCAAATGGTCTGAACTTTGTCTCAATTTCATTGCAATTCATTTGCTTTTTTGTCTTTAATAAGTCACAGTTTGGTTTTGAAGTCATCTCACACTTTCTGACTTGTAAACATCGAGGAATGTTTGAGACAGGTTCCAGAATGATCTTCACAATTTTTTGCGAACAGTCCGGTCCTAGAATGTATCAACTGGTTTCACTGACTTCAATGATGCTGTTTTTTCTTTGGTGCATATTCAGATTGTTATAAAAACAGCAGCTTATACACATATTAATAGATTCAAATTTGCTCCTCTCATCTCATCTGCTATTCACTATAAAACATGCCTGTTCTTACTTGCAACCTTTTGATATCAAGGCATGAAAGGTTTGGTAACCCAATACTGAACCATTTAATGGCACCTTTCATTCACATACAATAAAAGATTTTAGGTTAACTTGACATTGTGTTGTTAACAATATGAAAAACAAAATAAAAAACCGAGTTTTGAATAGAGTTATAAATAGTTGGCTGTAAAGGGATTAGGTAAGTGGTCACTTGAAAGGAATAAAGTGTACCACATTTCAGTGGAAAACAATTAGTCTGTCTTCACAGACAAAAATGGGAAATTCAAAAAGTGTTTCAATATTTGGGAAATAAATGTTTGTTGTCTTTATAGGCTACCCGGGAGCAAATGGACCAAAAGGAGATCCTGGTCCTCCAGGTCTAGACATCCCAGGTCTACCAGGAGACAGAGGAAGTCCTGGTTTCCCAGGTCTCCCAGGATCAATAGGACTGCCAGGACCCCCTGGAGGACCTGGGCGGGATGGAATACCAGGACCGTCGGGTAAAAAACTGTAGCCATAAATCATCGCAGCGATGATGTACTATAGCAGTTGTTCCCAACCTTTGCAGATTCTGACCCATAACATAGTTGAAGCAGAGGCTTGTAACCCCAACCCTCATTGGTTTACATTCCCAAATATTGCTTATTACCCTGCTGAAAAGATTATGACTTTGCCCTGTGAATGACTCTGAGGTACTTTGTGAAATTTCAGCTCAGTATTTGTAAAATGGTAAATGAACAGTACATATATTGTGCCTTTCTATCCAACCAGGATACTCAAAGTGCTTTATACTACAATCTGTGCCCTCATTTACCCATTCACATGGCACTCTATTAGGTCTCTACAAAGCTAACATGTACAAATCATCTACAGAGACTAATCAGTGCAAATCATATTCATACCTGATGGGACACACAATCATTAGGCATTAGGGGTGAAGTGTCTTGTCCAAGGACACAACAACTGAGACATCTAGAACGGGGACAGACATGAAATTGAAACTAGATTTTTTTGTTATATGAACATGTTTTTGGTAAAAAAAGGGGCAGATATTATAAGATTTTTTTCTTCTTTCTGCTGCCTTTCATTTCATTTTATTTAAGTTTTTGATATACATATATATAATTTTTTTCTTATTTTTCTTTTGTTTTTCCTTGTATAAAAAATTGTTGTTTTTAATGAAATGAAGAAACTTAAACTGAACTGAACTGAACTGAACTGAACTGAAATAATTAAGTGTCCAATAACAAAAGAAAACTTTAAGACATAGTTCTATTGGAGTAATAGCATTGGAGTAGTACTTTTCAGTTTAGCTCTTGGACCTGCTGCCTTCACAGCTTGATGGATTTATTTAACTCAATGGTAAATTATTTTTTGTTGAAACAAACCTTTCACACTGTATGATGTGCTGCTGTAGGTCAGAAAGGAGACACGGGTCCCAATGGACCTCCAGGACCTCCTGGGGGACCTGGTGCGCCAGGAGGACCTGGCCCGGCAGGATTAAAAGGTACCTACACCATCATTGCCAACGTCCAATTGACAAACCACTTACTATGCCAGCAGTGCCTGCTTGACATCACATCTGGCCCACACCTGTCTGCTGTGTGGGATTGTATCTTAAAAACAAAATCTATTATTTCCCAGAGGGCATACAGTACAGACCAAAAGTTTGGACACACCTTCCCATTCAAATCTACAATTCAATTCAAATCTACAATTTTCGTAGTCATGAATATCAAGAAAACTTGATATTCATGACTACGAAAATTGTAGATTCACACTGAAGGCATCAAAACTATGAATTAACACATGTGGAATTATATACTTAACAAAAAAATGTGAAACAACTGAAAATATGTCTTATATTCTAGGTTCTTCAAAGATGCCACCTTTTGCTTTGATTACTGCTTCGCACACTCTTGGCATTCTCTTGATGAGCTTCAAGAGGTAGTCACCTGAAATTGTTTTCACTTCACAGGTGTGCCCTGTCAGGTTTAATAAGTGGGATTTCTTGCCTTATAAATGGGGTTGGGACCATCAGTTGTGTTGTGCAGAAGGTAGATACAGTACACAGCTGATAGTCCTGCTGAATAGACTGTTAGAATTTGTATTATGGCAAGAAAAAAGCAGCTAAGTAAAGACAAACGAGTGGCCATCATTACTTTAAGAAATGAAGGTCAGTCAGTCTGAAAAACTTTGAAAGTGTCTCCAAGTGCAGTCCCAAAAACCACCAAGCTACAAAGAAACTGGCTCACATGAGGACCGCCCCAGGAAAGGAAGACCAAGAGTCACCTCTGCTGCGGACAATAAGTTCATCTGAGTCACCAGCCTCAGAAATGACAGGTTAACTGCAGCTCAGATTAGAGAACAGGTCAATGCCACACAGAGTTCTAGCAGCAGACACATCTCTAGAACAACTGTTAAGAGGAGACTGTGTGAATCAGGCCTTCATGGTAAAATAGCTGCTATAAACCACTACTAAGGATAGGAAACAAGCAGAAGAGACTTGTTTGGGCTAAAGAACACAGGAAATGGACATTAGACCAGTGAAAATCTGTGCTTTGGTCTGATGAGTCCAAATTTGAGATCTTTGGTTCCAAAAACTGTGTCTTTGTGCGACACAGAAAAGGTGAACGGATGGACTCTGCATGCCTGTTTCCCACTGTGAAGCATGGAGGAGGAGGTGTGATGGTGTGGGGGGGCTTTGCTGGTGACAGTGTTGGGGATTTATTCAAAATTGAAGACATACTGAACCAACATGGCTACCACAGCATCTTGCAGCAGCTATTCCATCCGGTTTGCATTTAGTGGGACCATCATTTATTTTTCAACAGGACAATGAACCCAAACACACCTCCAGGCTGTGTAAGGGCTATTAGACCAAGGAGAATGGTGAGGTGCTGCATCACATGACCTGACCTCCACAGTCACCGGACCTGAACCCAGTCGAGATGGTTTGGGATGAGCTGGACCACAGAGAGAAGGCAAAAGGGCCAACAAGTGCTAAACATCTCTGGGAACTCCTTCAAGGCTGTTGGAAGACCATTTCAGGTCACCTGAAATGGTACCTCTTGAAGGTCATCAAGAGAATGCCAAGAGTGTGTGAAGCAATAATCAAAGCAAAAGGTGGCTACTTTGAAGAACCTACAATATAAGACATATTTTCAGTTGTTTCACACTTTTTTATTAAGTATATAATTCCACATGTGTTAATTCATAGTTTTGATGCCTTCAGTGTGAATCTACAATTTTCACAGTCATGAAAATAAAGAAAACTCTTTGAATGAGAAGTTTTGTCCAAACGTTTGGTCTGTACTGCACATGTTGATTAAAAATCCAAACCTAGCATCAGAAACCTCCCAGCAGGATCAGCAGACACCATATTTGTCACCAAAGACAAAAAAGCATCTCCCAGATTCTCATGTTGATGCTCCACAGGCGAACCAGGATTCCCAGGTAGAGATGGTGCAACAGGCGTTAGTGGGCTTAAAGGAGAGAGGGGAGATACTGGACCTCTAGGACCCCCAGGAATCTTTGTGCCAGCAAAGGGAGAAAAAGGAGATCGTGGACTCCCAGGTACAACTGAAGCTATCGGAACATCACGTCAAAAACTCTAATAAGAGCTTCTTCTTACTGTGTAGTCATGTACATACTGAACCCCTCTGTGTGCAGGTCTACCAGGACAGTCGGGACCGAAAGGTATCTCTGGTCTTCCTGGTGACCCTGGAGTAGCAGGAGAAGATGGGCGCCCTGGAATTCCTGGACCACCAGGTAAGGGGTTGCAACATCATCGCTACAGTTGATATGTAAATGGATCTCTAACTTGATCTTTTGTGGGCACAGGTCCTAAGGGAGAGCCTGGCATTCCAGGTGTTCCGGGTTCTTCTGGACCTCCAGGATCAAAAGGCCTCATGGGAGAAATGGGAATTCCAGGTTGGTGAGCATTCTTATTACGTCTTTGCGCTCCCGTTGCTACTAAAGTAAAAAAAAACATATTTGCGTAAAAGGTCAAATTTATTGCTGTCTTGATAAGAGATCTTGATTATTTACATTATTCTTGCAACTACTCACCACTGTTATGTCCTTCTGTAATATTACCACAGGACCTACAGGGCCGAAGGGTGGATTCGGTTCCCCAGGTAGGCCAGGACCACCAGGTCAGGCAGGAGTTCCTGGCAGCCCAGGACCCAAAGGGGACCCAGGTTCTGCTGGCATTGGACCACCGGGAATTCAAGGACTGAAGGTGACCGACTCAACTCTTTTGCACTTCTTTGTTTACTATTATCCGAAGGTTTTCAATGTTCACCATTCAGTTATCTTTACGTCTCTTGTAGGGTGAGCCAGGCCAGCCAGGATACCCAGGAAGTCCTGGACAAAAAGGAACCTCGGGACAACCTGGTCTCCCTGGTTTACCAGGCATACCTGGTGAGAAAGGTGACCCAGGCCTCCCAGGACTCCAAGGTGAATATGGAAGTTTCTAAGCTGACATTTACTGTAGAAGGTATTTCGTGTGTTTGAAGCCATTTTTATGGCTCTTTAGAATTTGTATATTTAGAACTAAACCTGTTGAGACTGGAAATGACCTTGTTGAGGTAAAGAGAATATTTTAGATAATGAAGTAGTGTAAAAGAAACATAATGAGTGATTGTACCATCATGCAAATATATACCATTGTGACATCAACATAAATGTGACTCATAAATTTTTTTTGTCTTTTCTCTCCTGTTAGGCTCCCCTGGTGGCCCTGGTCCTAAGGGTTTTGATGGCGGGCCTGGTGCCCCGGGTCTCCCAGGAACCCCAGGTAGGCAAGGAGAGTCTGGTCGACCAGGACCACCAGGACTGATCGGAGAGAAAGGCCAACCAGGTCGAGATGGGATCCCAGGGCCGGCCGGTGTCAAAGGAGATCAAGGTAAGTCCCACGTCATGTAGACTGGATGTTTAATAAATACTCTTCTAACAAGTTCAACTAGGCTCAGTTGTGTTTTTTTTAACCTTAGGAATTCCTGGTTTTGGTGGTCCAGGCCCCTCAGGGCTTCCAGGTCCACCAGGTGAGTTACCACCCAGTCTACTACACACACCTGTTGTAAATATTGTCTACAATCACATTTCTTTCTGGTATTATCTGTTAAGGTCCTAAGGGAGACATAGGTCCTCCTGGTCAACCTGGCACTCCAGGTTTCTCTGGGATCAAAGGAGACCCCGGTCTGCCCGGTACCCAAGGTCCTCCAGGTGCTACTGGCCCTCCAGGACCCTCAGGACGGTCTTTGGAAGGCCCTAAAGGAATTCAAGGACCCCCTGGACCACCTGGAAGAGGAGGTAAAGCACCTGGATAGTTTTTCTTTATTATTATTATTATTTTATGCACTGCTACAAATTTCTGCCTGGTTTTTGATGCTGGAAAAAGGAAAATGGTAATTTAGTTATATATTATTATACAGAGGCCACTGGATATTTTCATTCATTTCAGAATAAAGTGACTGATTGTCTTTTCATCTAACTAGTGAAAACCCAGGCAGAAAATGGCAGAAACTCCACTCTAAATTATGCCAATATTTTCACCTCCATGGTTTTTTGATTTGCATGTTGTTGTTTCACCAAATCAACAAAGGAGCCATGTTACTGTTGTGAGCACCAAAACACCTGATCCACACCTTCTTACTAGAACATGTTCCCTCTCTCACAACAGGCACCATTTTATACCATGCTCGAAAAATATGCATATTTTTCACGTTATTGTGCCTTTGTCATCATCAAATTTTATTTTTTACTTTTGATCTGTTCACCCTCGTGTTTTATCACTCACTTTTCTTTTTTTTTATTAATTACATTATAAGGGTGGTATAAATGTAGCATGTTTATGTTTCTTATTTATGGATTGTTTTTTTATTTTTTATTTTTATTTTTTTATTTTCTTTTTAAAAAACTGAGTCAAACACAAACTGAGAAAACTCCATATATTTATTGGGTTAAACAGGCACTTCCCCCAACCCTTCTATCATTTTATTTAGCAATAAATTTAAAATTACACAAGAGTTTAGAGTTTGTGTTTGGCTTTGCCGTCCTGACTGTGTTTTTTTTCACACCAATCAAGTCATCTGCATGAAAACTGTTTGTTCCAACACACTTGTGTACAGAATGTATATTGACAACAAGCCTCACACAGTGTTGGACAACCAACCTCGACTCTGGAAAGGGAATAATACTATTTTATTTTTTTTCTCCTACTGCCTTTGAGACAAAATTACCCGAGTGTTAAGCCTTAAAGGGATTTAACATGTTGGCCTTAATATGTTGTTATTTCTCTTTTCTACTAAGTTATTTGTGACACGTGAAAACATCTACTTAAAAATTTGTTTACATTTTTCACTTAAGCAAATCGCCATTTTGTTACAAATCCAAGGCATTCTGGGGATGATGATGATGATGATGATAGGTTACGCTTGTGATTAAAACACAAAGAGTCAAGACTAAAAAAAGCTATAATGTGTGACAATAAAGTTATTTTGTAGTAGTTTGTATTAGTATATTTTCTAAACAACATATGGGTTGAAACAGTCAAACAAGATGTTTAGTAAAGAAAGATTGTGGAATAACTTGGACAGCAATTATAAAAACGCTCACTCAATTAATTTATTTGGTAAAATGATAAAAGTTAAATTGTTAAAAAGATATGAAACTACATATTAGGTACGTTTAAAAGCCGATGTTTGAGAGGTAATTTTTATTTATTTTTGTTACACTGATGAGTGTAACAAAAATAAAAATTTGAAATTATTGTATATTTACATATTTACATATACATAAATAAGTAAATATATATATATTTTTTTTGTTTAATAGGAGCAGATATTATAAGATTTTTTTCTTCTTCTGCTTCCTTTCATTTTAAGAGATTTGTGTTACTTTTGTTGTATTAAATTATTATTTTTTGTTTAAATCATAAAATGAATAAACTAATAAACTAAAAAAAATTTGCTCTGAAGCTAATGCTATATATACAGTAAAAGGCTAAAACTGAGGCTGACCTTCCATGAAGCAGCTCTGTTGTCCTCCATCATCCTTTTCAGTGTCAGTCTGTGTTATCTCTACATTCTCCTCTCTGTCAATGCACTCCAGTTTAATTTTAAATGGCCGAACAATAGGGGTCTCACCGGTAAGCATCATCATTTACCCAGAATGCTTCATGGCGTAAACAACATGGCTCCATCTGTGTGACAATATTTATAAAAACTCAACAGCCTACAGTATTTTTATAGTCTTGTTTTTATAGTTAAAGTGAATGTTTATCAAATATACAACCAGTTTCAACCCGTCTGAGTTCCCTTTAAAACAGAGGCCACTGGAAATTTTGACTCAAGAGCAGCAGAGGGTTTAAATAAATGTGTCATCAAATAAAAATATGAGATATTTTCCATTATAAATGGTCACACAAATCAAAAAATTGTCCATTATAGACTTCCTAATAATATGATATAACATAAACCAGCTTATACATGGCAGATACAATTGTTTTTTGACAAAATCAGTTCATGACAAATTTACAAAAAACTTTAATTTAGAACAGATACAAGTAAATCAGTAAATTTGGTTTAATCTGAACGCTGTGGTTCTAACAGGTGCTCCATAACTTTGTGAGGCCAGGTGATTTTAAAAAAGTGTTTTAATAGATGGTAAAACAATGCTTTGAACTCTTGCTCCATGTTCTCTGTGGCTTGGCTCCACCCACTGTGGTGCGGCCCTGCCCATTGTGGTATGGCTCCGCCCTCCAACGTGGCAACTTTAACGTGCGACCCCGCAGGCCCCTCAGGTCAGATTGAACAGCGTCCAGACTTCTCTTGCACGTCTCTTTCTGCAGCACTGACCTCTCTTTGACCCTCTGAGGAGGAAAATATTCAACAAATCACTAAAGTTTTCTCTGATTTCCTAATGAGTCTTTTCTCTTACTTCCCACGCACAATGATGGTAGGATAGTCCACTTGTAACAAGTAAGCATGTTTTAAAGAATATTTAAATGAAAATAGTGCTTTGAACATGTTTTTTAGTACAGTTTTGCACTTGAAGCATGATAATTGGGGTCAAATCACACTCTAATACTCAGATTGTAAAGCACCATGAAATTTATGCATCAAAACACAACAAATAACTAACTCACTAAAGAATTTCTATTTAAATAGTGTGTCACCTATATTAATACAAATCTATATATTACAAATATATAGTAAAAGTATATTTTAAAGTTTACTACATGTTTAGTCCTTAAAGTATAATAACCAGTGTAAATATTCTATGGATCTTATTGCTGCTAGCTTTGGTCTTATTTAAATTTTGTCTTAAAGAAAAAAATAATTATTGGAACTGCATAACAACATATAAGTAGTACAAGTTTCAGAGCCACTAACTAAACAGCCCTAATTTATAGTAAAGCATCAATACAACAGTTTGAATATTAACTCCTGCTTATGTAAGACTTTCTGTTGCTGCTGTCTGTTTTTGTTCTTGTTTTTGTCTAAACTTGCTCTTCTCTTTTTTTTTGTCTTGACAACAACCTGCTTTCCCTGGGAATTCTGGGAACCTAGGTCCTCCAGGTTAGACTCACATGGTTTTAATGTTTGACACAGTTTGTGGTTAATGCTCCGAAAGGGGGCTTTCGGGATGAACATTATGGTGGGCTGGTTTTAAACGTGTCTCACTTTATTTTTGACCTTCTCTTCACTCTACAGGACAGGCTGGATGTCTCATGCAGGGACTAAAAATATAAAAATAATCATATAATGTTACAATGTTTTGCAGGATCATCTTGAAATGAAGAGTTTCATTTCTAAACTGTGTCAGCGTTTAATAACAAAATATGTTTTTGTCATACTCTCTATGAACCTGTTCTTTAAGCCTGAATCTCACTCGAATTTGACTGTTGGTGACTAGTTGGAGACACAAAACTGGACGAAAATATGCAAGTTCTCACTTGTAATCCCTCTGATTTGCATACCTACAGTATGTAACTGTGAATAAATTGTGGCATTCCTGCAACTGTCATTAAGTATATTTCAAATATCATGTTTCATTCTCCAATGTATTATTTTTGATTGGTTTCATATGTCGCAAACTTTTACCATAGTTGTTTCCTATTTCTCACACTGTTTGATCCTCAGGTAAAACATTTACGCTTGATTGTGTTTGTATTTACTTTTTGGTCTTGTCAACAAACATGACTTATCCTGATTAATCAAAAAAAAAAAACTTGGATTTTTTTTTTTTTTACTTACAAAACATTTCAAATGCTCCAGTAAACTCCCAGTAATTTTACTACTTTAGTGTTCCTTTGCATTAATTTATGGAAGACCAAAACTGCCATAATAAAAAATAAAAACAGAAATATTTAAATGGCCCAATTAATAAAGAAGTACAATTAAAATGTACCAATTAATTTTAAAACTGAGAATTTTATCTCATATTTATTTTTCCAGCTTAGTTTCACCGAATGACATATTTTTGCACATATTTTAAATTTTACTTAGCTTAGCTATATTAGCTCATATTTATCATAAAAGATAATGCTTTTATTTCAGTTAAGGTCTTTTGTTTGTTTGTTTTTAGTATTATAACCTGTATCCCTTGATTTTTATTTTTTTATTAGTCCACTAGACAGGGGGTGGAGCCAGAGGGTGGCCAAGGCTGGCACCATAAAAAAAAAAATGTTTGGCCACCCCAGTGGCCACCCCAATCACTGTTTTTAGCTGTAAGCTATTTCTATACTATCATGTTTATTTCAACTACACTGCCCAGATAGGAAATTCTCATGTATTTCTACATGGTAGTCACTGCCTGTGTAAGTAAATGAGAAAATGACCAAGAAACATAACATAAACCCTCAATAAATTGTCATGTACGGAAAGAAAATGTAATTTTCTGGGCCACCCCTATAAAAATCATTTAACTCCTCCACTGCCACTGGGTGGTGCTCCTCTTTACATTTGATAATTTCAATGCTGCCAGAGTCCGCACTGTCCAGTTCAGTAAAAGCAAAAAATATAACATGAGTTGGTGTTGTATAAATTAAGTTTTAGAAAAATAAATGAGACCAAATAAATACAACTTAAAAATAAAAGAGCTCCAAAGCCAACAGCTGCAGACCCCTACAGGCTTGACTGAAAACAGGCACTTGTCACCAATTACCAGATCTAATGTGTATGGTCTTTGAAAACTCTAGACTGGAATTCAAAATAAAAATTTCAAAAAAAACCATTTGGGCAACCTAAGAAGGAAAAATGCTCCCCTACCATAAAATACATAAAACATTGTGAAGTATTGTGGACTTTAAGGTGCTGAAATTGAACCCAAGAATGCTGTTTGCAAGTTGTCATCAACAGTCAGAGAAAGTGAGCTACAGGCTGTAGAAACAGATTTGGTAAAATATTGGACGAGATTATTTACAATATATTTTTGGGTTTGTCCAAGCATCTTAGTAGTTTTTGGCTAAAATAGTTTTTTTTAGCTATCTAGGAAAAAAGGTGTAGCAGGTATTTTTGTACATTTAGCGTTTGTGATTAGTTTGCTTAAAGTAGTGCAATTCACTATTATTCACCAAGTTTAATTTTAAAAAGCCAAAAATGCTGTCGTGTTTTTTTTTAACTCTAAAGGAATAATAAACCAAGTTCAACCTCGATGAAAATAGATAAAGCCTAATATTGCCTTCTACCTAACCATTGAACGTCTCCATCTGTAGGTCCACCTGGCCCAGAAGGTCCCCGTGGACTCCCAGGAAGTGGCGGTGTGAAGGGAGAGAAGGGTAATCCTGGTATTCCTGGCCAGCCTGGATTTGCCGGACAAAAAGGGGACACTGGGTTTTCAGGATCTCCGGTAACGTTTGATTTTTCTTAAACGAAAGAAGGAGGGGAAAAAAATCAGATTCCTTTTGAATACCGTAGTCTAAAACTCCAAACAAGCTGGGCTGTTGATAATTTACTGTCTGCATTTTTTAACTACAAGGGCGTCCCTGGTATTCCTGGTGTCCCTGGTGGGAAGGGAGATATCGGAGCACCTGGTCCTCCTGGATTCCCTGGTTAGTTCTCAAATAATGTCTTTATTGGTAGGGGTTTGGGGACTACATTCTGACCCACATCACTACTGATGTAGGGCATGATAGTTACAATAGCAAAAAATAAAATGAAAATTGTGCTTTTGTTTCCCCTAGGAATAAAGGGGGACCAAGGACAACCTGGCATAAATGGTCTTCCTGGAGATCCTGGCAGTCTTGGAAGTCCTGGTAAGTGAAAAACAGCTTCACTTAGAGAAAACTGTGAGCTTAGCTGAACACAGTCTGAACAGTGTCGACGTATGATGAGTATTTCCTGTCAATGAAAACAATTAACAAAGCGAGGAACCCCAATGTTTGGTATCTACAGTTTAAATCAGTTTTTGTTTTTATGATTTACTTCTAACTAGGTCCTCCTGGTGACCCTGCTGTACCTCCACCTTCTAGAATTGTGAAAGGTGAGCGAGGACCCCCAGGTCCGAGGGGCTTACCTGGGTCCCAAGGCCCACCTGGTCCTCCTGGAGGTGACGGATCCTCAGGTAGGTCAAACTGGATTATGGTGCAAGCTGAAATATAACCAGAAAACTCAGTCCAGTTGTAGTTAAGTAATATTTGATTCATACGTAGACATTTTAAAGTGCTTTAAATATAAATTTAGAGTTTATGAGTACAAAAAGGAAGTATTTATATTTTCCCTCTCCCAGGTCCACGTGGTGAGACTGGAGATCCTGGTTCTCCTGGTCCAATTGGTTTCAATGGTCCACCTGGGAAGAAAGGCGACACCGGACCTGCTGGTCAGCCTGGTAAGCAAGGCTGGGTTACGTGAGAAAATTAAAAATAACATTAAATTTTCTTACTGTTTGTTTTTTTTTTTTTTCTTCAGCAGGCAATCTCTCAGTTCCTGTAGCTCCATTGCCCAGTTTTTAAGTTTTTGATCTACGTATTTCCTTTTGTCTTAGGTCTGCGTGGCAACCCTGGTCCCCCTGGTTCAGACGGCCCACAGGGTCCCCCTGGTTTTCCAGGCTCGATCTCAGCAGCCCACGGTTTCCTCATCACCAGACACAGCCAGACTGAAGAAGTGCCCCCATGCCCTGCCGGGACGCAGCCCATCTACGAGGGGTACTCTCTGCTATACGTGCAGGGCAATGAGAGGGCACACGGACAGGACCTCGGTAGGACGGGATTTTATTTTGTCAAACTCTTTCGTTTTACTTGAAAAACGTTTTCGGCTAATACCCCACCTGTGTTTCCTACGCCAGGCACAGCCGGCAGCTGTTTGAGCAGGTTCAGCCCCATGCCCTTCATGTTCTGCAACATCAACAACGTCTGCAGCTTCGCGTCGCGCAACGACTACTCCTACTGGCTGTCCACGCCGGAGCCCATGCCTATGTCCATGGAAGCTGTGACCGGGGCGAGCATCGAGCCTTACATAAGCAGGTAGGCGGGGAAGGGAGGTGAGAGGGGAGGAGCTCTGGTAGTGTAGGAAAAAGGTTGAAGTTTAATCTGTGTGTGTTTTCAGATGTAGGGTGTGTGAAGCTCCCGCTATGGTGATCGCAGTCCACAGTCAGACCATACAGATACCTACTTGCCCGCAAGACTGGGAACCTATGTGGATTGGATACTCCTTTATGATGGTACAATGACTCATTTACACACTTTGTGACTATCATCCATCATCTGTACCCATTGTTTTCCTTTCTGGGTCGAGGGTGTTGCTGGTGCCCCTGTCCAGTCAATGTGCGAGAGATGAGGTACACCCTGGACAGGTTCACGGGGTCACATAGAGACAAACGAGACAACCAACCATTAACCTAGGGTTCAAAACGATGTAGATTACCACCATCGGTGTGTGAACGTGTGTATTAATGGGTGAATGATTGTAGTGTGAAGCGCTTTGGAGTCTGCTGGGACTTGAGGAAGCACTATACAAGTTCACACATCAGGATGATCAAAGTATCAAAATGTTGGGTACAAAAACCCTGAAACCTTTCAATGTGCCTAGATGAGTTTGAGCAAATAGGACTTATTCCCTGGTTTGATGCAATGGGTCACATATTACATTTTCCCGCTTTCAGCATACCAGCGCGGGTGCAGAGGGCTCAGGTCAGGCGCTGGCCTCCCCCGGTTCATGTCTGGAGGAGTTTCGCAGCACACCCTTCATAGAGTGTCACGGCCGAGGGTCGTGCAACTACTTCAGCAACTCCTACAGCTTCTGGTTGGCTACTGTGGAGCAATCTGAGATGTTCAGGTTTGTACCAAGAAAATGATTTGGAGTAATTTAACGCTTGAGCATTGAGTTGTGAAAGGGGTTACAGATCCATTATCTTTAAGCACTTTTTCTTTTCTTGGTTGCGGGGATCACTGGTGCCCATATGTTGCTATAACTGATGGCATTCCTTCTCCCATTTATACCCATACTCTCCCCACCAATATTATGAAATCATCATTTTAGTAATAACCAGTGGTGACACAGTTCTGTTAACTTGCTATAAACAAAACTAGCTTCTCATTTAGCAGATTAGCTTTTTTGCTAACTATGGAAATCATTAGCGGGCTGATTAGCTTCTGCTAAATTGGGTTCTCCTAATTTTAAGTCCACTAAAAACACTTTTTGTGCGTATTATATTTACAAAAAAATCTTTTAGTGCGCACAACTCAGTTCCTTATAAAAAAGGGGGAAAAGAGTAAATGGGTGCCTGGTTCTTGAAAATCAAAAAAATGGGATAACCAGCACTTCAAAAAGTATATTTGATTTTAATAAGGGCAAAAAGGCAGGACAACTTTTTCAAAGTTGACAACGGCATGTAGTCGAAACCATATTAAAATCAATTATACTTTTTTGGAGTGCTGGTTATCCCATTTTTTTCGTGTTATATTTATCCCAAATTAAAATATGGTAACCACAAAATAAAAAATATGGTTGCGAAAGTATTTGCTATTTGAACTATTTATAAAAATACATTTTTGATGAAATGCTTTTAATCTGAAACTGGAAGTATCAAAAGTTAGACAGAGCTGTAACTGGTTTGGATTGGCTGATTTGCCACTGATGATTCCACCCACCTTCAAATTAAACCAACTTGTTTGTGTCAGTCCCACCAGCCTTCAACTGAGAAGATCAACTGGAGTTATCTTAGCGGTTAGCATCAGCTTCCACTATTTTTTTCTTCTGTTTAATGGTTAAGCATTACGAGGTAATGAACCTAACTTTTTGGTTAGGTGTTCCCACCACCGGTAACTACACAAACATATAAGATAATGGCCTTTAGGTAATGCGCATCTCAGTTACAGGGCATTTGATGTTTGGTGGTGTGCTACAGGATGAGTCTAAAGTCTCAGGACAACCTTTTATTTCAGAAAGAAAAAAAACAGAAAAATAATAATATAACTACCCCAGCAAGTAATGGGTAATTCTTATATCTTTTTGGGCTATGTCAAGAACATTGCTGCCAGCTCAAAAGCCACCATATTGGATCATTTATATCAATAAAAGGGTGCCCTGTGACTTTTGGCTCGCCTTGTACATTAATAATTCAATTCAATTCAATTCAAAAATACTTTATTTATCCCAGAGGGAAATTAGGTAATAAAGTCGAACATCAAGTATTTTTCAGTTTGTGCTTAATATATTTGAACTGAAAATGTATTTTTTTCTAAACTAAGCCTTGTAGCTCTGCTAAGACCGCTGACTCCTTAGCTATACTGTACATAACCTTTTGCCTGATTTTTCCTTAAGATCAAAAACATTCTTTTATATTCTGAGCCTTAATCATTTCTCCATCCTTCTCGAACATCCCACAGGAAACCACAGTCGGAGACCTTAAAAGCGGGTAATCTACGATCACGCATCAGCCGTTGTGTGGTCTGCATGAAACGAACCCCGAGGACGTAATGTCACGTGGCAACAAGCAGATTCACCGTTGCCAGTTGACGGTCCGATCAGTAACGACATTTACTCTGACGAGATGACGGAGGACAAAGTGGGGGGGCCCAGTCGATTGTTGGGATAAAAACAAGGTGGAGTTCCAATGGTGCATTGTCTTCCATAAAAACAATTGAAACAATGGTGCTACTGTGTTACAAAGCTTGAAAAAACACACAAACTGACGTAAATAATCTTACATTTAGTCTTTGTTTTAAAGTACCTCAAAGCAAAAGAAAAAAAAAATGTCCGGTAAATGGTGCCATGATGGATGTATGACAAGAAAAGTGTATTTTTTTTCTTTTTCTTTTCCCCCCAAAAGGACAACTTTTTTTTCTCTTTCTTTGAAAATAATCGCTTTTGACACATTGAGGAAAAGATGTGATTTTGTACCTTCTTTTTGGGCCATATTGATGAGGAATGGATGGTTTTCCATGGTTAACAAATTGGCACTTTGACTTTGCAACATCCAGGACAAGATGCACTGATAAGCTTTTCCTTCGTGAGACTGACTGCCTTCTTCTGGCCAAGCTCTTCATTCGCGCTCTCTCTTCTCCTTTCCTGTCATCCTACATTACATTTTGTGACACTAACTGCTGTATCCCACCTGCTACTCACACTTTTTTTTTTTTTTAAATTGTAAGTAATGAAATGTGTATATTGTGTAAAACACCTTTTGTTTTTAGTGTATTAGGTCTTCAACCAGTACTAGCTGTTAGAACAATTTTCTTTTTTTTCTCAAAGCTCACACACTTCTGCAGTCATATATTTTATTGCTCAATATTTCTTTACACGTCAACTCAGATATTGTACAAAGTAAGGCTTTTATGAATGGAACAGTATTTTATACATAATAAATATATATTTGAGAAAAGATAAAATTATTAACTGTATTTGGGGAGATTTAACGTACAACCATATGGCTGGAACTCATTAGCCCAAACATTAAAATACAAAAGAGGGTTATTTTATTATTAATAATTTCTTTCTCTTGCAGACAAGCCAGTCACTTCGAACTTTTGATTTCAATTTGTGAAATGAACAAATTTATAGCTCAAATAAAGACGATTTGCTTTTAGTTAGTCTAATTCTTACAGAATGTTACAAATAAAAGTGTGGAAATAAGAATCAAATAGTGACAAATTTAAAAATAATAAGAATAATTAAAAAAACACTACATTTGTTGTGTGTCCTTGAACATTTCCAGGTGCTGGACCTTGCAATACAACAATACTCCGGTAGTTTGGGATGACTTGAATTTATATCCAAACCTGACTCCGGGTTTTACAGTTTTTTTTTATTTGTTTCTGTATGTTTTAATCAGGCTCCCATCACACCTCTTATACGGTTAAAAAATATAAAAAATTTAAAAAACGCTCCCAGTGTAATCAAGGTCTACAAGAGCTGTTTTAGGAGTGGGAGGGGGAGGATGTGGGGGTTGGATATTTTCCTGTGATTTTATTATTTTATTTTTTCATAAACTGCTAATGTTGTCAACCTTGGGTGCGATTAAAGTTGTGTATTTGTCTTATGTTGTTATTGTTGTGTTGTTGTTTTTTTCTTGTTTTGTTATGTTATTCAGAAGTTAAAAAGTTTAAAGAATGAAATAAATACTATGTCCAAAATGTCTTTTGGAAAAGAAAAGTATGTCTGTGACCAAGTGGGAAATAATGGGGTTGAACATTCTTTTACAATGAGATTGGTTTAGCAATTTACTGGTTTTAATCACAAAAGTATGACGTGAATAGAGAGTTTGCATATTGCCATTGTTTTTGTTGGTATGTGATAAGATAAACCCAACGTATTATCAGATAAAATGTAGATAATGCCAAAAGCCATCACCTTTTCTTAATTTAGCAGATTGTTGTAACTTTAAAACCACTGTTCTTTGTCCAGTATGTTCAGTATTATCATTGTTTATCTATCAGACAGAGATGGACTCCTGAGTCTTAATTTGTACAGCTGAGTTTTTCAGTCAGCAATATGAGGTCGATCCCCTCCCCACTGCTCTAAACTATAGTTTGTATTACAGTATTTTGTGTCCAAACCACAGTATTTTCTCTCAGGGTTAGTAATGAAAGTCATGATAGATGTTTGACTCCTCCTTCAAATGTCTTTTACAACAAATAAAAAAAATACTGACCCAGTCTGGCCCACACAATGCACTAATAATCAGCTTGATACCACAAAGAATGATGGTCCTTTGGTGGCCCAGATGTGGTTTACCAGCACCACATCAACTAAAATACAGCGGGCTCAGTTGTGGCATTGACAAATTTGGGCAACGTAAACAACACTGCAAGTGGGCCAGCTGTGGTATACCATTTTAAAAACAGTGCCATCATTGCCAGACCTAGTCCACAAGCGGTTGACAAACCACTTGCCACACCAGCAGTCAGCCACTCATGCCATCTTGACACCAGATCTGGCCTACACCTGTCTGCTATGTGGGTACCAGGAAAACATAGAGATGACCACCACCAACCCCCACCCCTGTCCACTGGGTCCAATGAAGCCTTTTACTTTTTAAATGCTTTGAGTTGAGATAGATAGGAACCGCCAGATAGAACATGCCAAAATATCAAATTGTGGGTGTTCACGATTGAAATAGGTTTTTGTCGAGTTTTTTTTTTTTTGTTTGTTCTGATGGACAGAAATCAATCTACCAAGAATTTTGTTACCCATCCCCATAAAAAATACCTATGTTTGTCTGCATTTTAGCAAAACATTTCATAACCAGTGAATAGATCTAAATGAAACTTTGAGTACTAAAAATAATCACTGGCTGAACATCTGCAAAGGATCATCCTTGGACACAACCTGGTTCAAAATCAACACAGACATTTGCAAACACAAAAAATGGCTACAACTCAGTAATATGCTTCATGTTTTGATAAGTCATATGGGTGAAGATTATATACTCACATAGCAAAATTTGTTTACCAAAGTTATGGTCCACAGTAACACTTGTTCCATTTACCACAAAAAAATGACAACCCTTTGGTTGTCACTCTGCCACACCCTTTGGGGCAGCTGTGGCAGAGTGGTTAGGGGAGTCGCCCTGGAACCGGAAAGTCACCGGTTCGATCCCCCATCCAGCTGTCCAGTTGTTGTGTCCTTGGGCAAGATACTTAACCTCAATGCCTCTGATGTTTGTCCCATTGTGTATAAAAGTGATTGGCACTGATTAGTCTCCATAGTTGATTAGCTTTGTAGGAGATCTAGTAGAGTGCTGTGTGAATGGGTAAATGAGGATACAGATTGTAGTGTGAAGCGCTTTGAGTATGCTGGTTGGGTAGAAAGACACTATACAAGTACAGTTCATTTACCATGTGGTGGTCCATGCATGTGGCAGCACCACATAAAACAAACCACAACAGGACCACTTGCGGCATTCCATCTAAAAAAACAGTGCCTTCATTGCCAGACCTGGCCCATAACTGGCAAACCATTTGCCAGTTTCTTTTTTTTCTCCCTCTGTGTTAAAGCAAATGTGAGTCAAACCCAGAGCTCTCTGAGGTGACCAGCAGGTGGCAGCATGACTAAAAATACAAGCCTTATGTAGACTTTTTCTGTGTACCAAACATTGATAAGTGGTGACTTAATCACACTCAAGAGATGCAGTATGAATAATGGATGTAATGAAAAACAAAAAGGAAAATTATTCATTTTGCTAAACTAAAGGTTTTTGCTACATCGTGGGGATTATTTTCCAGAAAAACAGCCTTGTGGGGACCCAATGCTTCTCATGGGGATCAACGCCTGATTGATGCTGACCCTAACCTAACCCTAACCAAGGTGTGAATTGAGTTTAGGTTAGACTTTGAGTCAGGTGCTGTATGCATGAGTTTAGATTTGGGGTAAGGGGTCAGGATTGGGCTATGGTAAATGAATGGAAATCAATGCAAAGTCCCCATGAGGATAGAAAAACAAACATGTGTGATACTGTTAGCTAGCTTTCTGGTAAATCTAAAAGTATCAAAAGGCTACAAGCTAGCTAACTGTATCAAAAGAGTATCAAAGCTAAATGTTGCAGAGTGGTAGTTAAAAACTAAAAGCAGCTTTCGGAATCAAAACTAAAACAAATATGCTGACTAAATACCAAAGAGAATAAGGGTTTCTGAGAAATTAAAGAGATCTTATCAAATTGTTTTGGGGAAAATACCGTTTTGTTTTTTTCTTGAAATGTATTAAAGTCATGACACGCAAAAGCCCTGGTAAATGTGTAAATGACTAAAATCATATAGTTGGACTGCAAAAAGCATACGGGAAAAAATTTAAACAGACAAACTGTGTAAATGCTAATTCATGTTTCACACAATAAAATATGTACATTTCTTCTACCTCTTCTTTGTAGGTACGATTGTTTTGACCTTCTAAAGCCATTCAGGCTTTCTTAACTAATCTACTTCCAGATTCATTCTGGCTGATCTATAGAGTTGAAAGAGGATCGGAAGAGAGGTTCTCCATGTTTATCCAGGTCTGCTGTCTCAGCTCCTTAAGCTGTTTAAAGCTGCTACTTCTTGGAAAGAGACGCTGATCTTTTTGTCTGTTAGATTCAGCTCTGTGTGCTTAAAGGTACAACTGTAACACAAAGTCAAACACAAAGACTTAGTGGCAGCTTATTCCATCTTACTTGGTCTCAATAAATAAACAGTGCTAAGTAGCGATTAAATGTTCTTACAGGCAGGACAACACTTACATCCTCATACTGCAGCATCTGCACCCACAAGTTCTGAAAACCTTTGGAAACGCTCTATTTAAAGTTATTTTGTGGAAAATTATGTCTGATAACATCATAAAAAAACAAGCTACTGCAACTGAAAGTGGTTTGACAAGTTTTCCAATCATAGGACACTGATAGTTTTATGCATACTGCTTTCGTATCTTTTTTCTCTTTCATGAATGAAATGATCTAACACACGTGTCAAATTCAAGGCCCGCAGGCCAATTTTGGAATTGGCCTACCACAGCATTTTATATGACCCATGAGAGATTCAAGGATGCCTTAATGTCTTAAAATAGACTGTCAGCATTGACCCTAAACTACATCCCCCATAATGCATTTCCAGTATTTGACCCTCAAAATGACCGCAACACACAACAGTTGCCAGTAGGTGCAATTCGCTGTGTAAAATCTCTATTTAGTTGCATTTCTGTTACTTTTGCTGTGGCCCAGTTGTATTTCATTTAAACTGGAACACCCCACCAGTAGGAATTCCCAGTTGGAAAGTGGGAGAGTTCAGAATTCAAGATGGCAGCTATTACCACAACTCAACCGTGAGTAAAACTCAATTACTTTTAATAGTATTTTTGTATTGTTTATTTCACATTTAGTCAGTTGTACATGTACTTTTCAGTGTTTATAAGAGGATGCGTTGAAACATTGTTTCTATGCAGGAAACACCACGTAGAGCTCAGTTATTGTGAAACGTTTTGTGTTTAGTTGAAGTTAAACACGAAACATTGACGTTAATTACACCTGGTTCTTTAAGGACCAACATAATGCTCATTTGTCCCTGAGTGGAAATGAGTTTGGCACCCCTGATAAACACGGAAATATGCATGTATGTTCGATAGGAAATGACTAAAATACAACAATTTTAAAGTGCCTGTGACATTAAATTTTTGTAATAAACATGAATGCATTTTTGGAAAGATACCAATGATAACATGTTGCAAAACAAATTTCATGTCGCTGAGATGAACGGTTGTTGAGATATTTACATGTGAAGAAACAGGAAGTGATGTAAAAAGGGAATGTCTGCATT
>JAUBOC010000170.1:18158084-18171938 GCA_032275365.1 Anablepsoides cearensis | reverse complement strand
GTTTACACTCATCTACAGGTCAGGACTCTACAGTTTACACTCATCTACAGGCCAGGACTCTGCAGTTTACACTCATCCAGCGGTCACTCTTTAAGGGATGAAGATGTTCCCAGCCTTGGTAGAGTAGAACCTTGGTTTGAGAGAGGAGTAAAGGAACCTTTTTTGTGAAGAAAAAACGTCCACCATTAAACAGAGGTGGAGGCCTTCGTGTTCGCCCCCTCCTACAAAGCTGTTATTGCAAGTGTGACTCAGCACCATGTGAGCAAAAGGTGTGAATCAGGGCCCCAACTACAATCAGGTGATGGAGCCCATGACTCTCTATGAACAATAGAGCCAATTAAGGAACTAACAACCTATTTTTCCACTAATGTTTTCTATTCTGCTAATAACTTTTGAATATTGATCTAAATAACCAGAATTTTGAATTTTACATGTAGCAGTGATGTGCTAAGCTAAGCTACGCTGTGCTGCGTGGAGAAGGCAAACAAGCACTGCTACAGGTCACAGTGACATCTTCAGCTGAAGATGTGAACTTTTATTGAGAATTTTTTCTGTCCATTTAGCATCTTAGCAGTAGCAAAAACATTTGCATAGCAGTTTAGAGGTTAGTGAAGCTAATATTTTGGTTAGCTGCAGAGGTGTTTAATGAAGTAAAAATTATTTGTTACCTAAGTAGAAATTTTTGTAAACTCTATCTTGAGTAAATATTTTTCAGCCAGCTTTTTACTTTTACTCCATATGTTTTTCCACAATTATCTGTACTTTCTACTCTTTATGTTTAAATTATAAAAAAGGCTTCTTGGTGATATCTGACATGGGCAGTAACCATGTATTACTTATTTGAGCAGCTAAAAGGAATATTCTGAGTTTATAAATACAGTAGCTTCACCAAAATGTTGCTGGCAAAGCAGTGGTGGTTGGTGTGGCTACCTACAAGCCACTGCTTGTAGGTAGATTTAACAGACAGTTGATTTCAGCCAAGAAGCTTTGGACCAAAGTACCTTAGCTGTAGCACTTCCAGATCTAAACTAGACTTAGTTCGACATACTGGCTTTTTAAAAACGTCAAATGAGATTCATTAGTTTACGCTACATACAATAAGTCCCTGACAGAAATGGTATATTGCTGTTTTACTGTGTAACATGTAAAAAAGAAAAAACGTTTTTTGAGGTAACAGTAGTGTATTGAACAGTCGGGACTTTACATTCCTTGTACGTTTTCTGGTTTGTCAAATTAGATTTTATAGTAAATCATAACTCAGATGAACTGACCATTAATGTCATTTTTGTATTAAAGAAAAAGTGCAACAGTTTGTAGTCTGCATTAAAACTTTTCCTTCAGCTGATCAGCTCTCATAACCTAAATGGACTTTGGTTTGTTTTGACAGTTGGACTTTGGGATGATGGGCTGGTCACCTGAGCTGGATAAACAGTTCATGTCTTTGTCTGAAATCAACTCGAATGCAAAAAAAAAAAAAAAAAAGGAGCCTTAGGAATGAGGAAACACCAGCATGTTGTCTTGCTATTTTTGAAAAACCAGTTTCATGGGTCAAGAGGTCACAATGCAAATTTAGAACATAAATGGTTACCTGCATTCTGTTCCAATGTGTCTGTTCCAAAACAGCAGGGCATTTATTTTTGTATATCAGGGTTTATTGAGTCCTTGGGAACATTAAAATAGAAATAAGAGTTTATAGCAGGGCACTAAAATCAAATAAATCTATAAATTGCAGTGGAATGGTAGGCAATGTATTGTATTTGTGGAAAAATGTAATTTCCTGCTTGTACATCAGAGATAAAAGACCATAACACCATAGTCTGTACACCTTATCATGTAGGCTAGTGTCATTTAGTTTTATTTATTGCACAATATGAAGTGATTACAAAGTTTTTCTTTTTCCCTGAATTTACTTTTTTTCTATGAATTCTAAGAAAAAAAAAATCAGAATTCATACTTTTTTCTTAGAATTCTGAGAGTGGCCATAATCCTCTCCCATTGTTGTGGCTACGTCTAACAAAGTAGACTTTATTGACTAAACCAGGGGGCGTCCAGTCCTGGTTCTCGACACCTCCATCACACCTGATTTGAAAGAATGATTAACAAGTTTCGGCTGGAATTTAGAGAATGAAATCACTGAATCAGGTGTGTTGGAGCAGGAAAACATGCAGGACAGCGACCTGTCAGGACCAGGATTGGACCCCACAGGTCTAAACCTACAGAAGTATTTCTGACATCAAGTCTAACCGAGAAGTTTAACTTTAGTTTTTTAAACACTATTAATGTTGCCTAAAGCTAACAGTTTTTATATAACATAAACCAGTTTTTTATTACTTAAACCTAATAACAAAATGTTTTTTAATACCTAAAACTAAAAGGTTTTATTAACTAAACCCAACTAGCTTCTAAGTTATAAAATATCTGTACTGATCTAGAACATGTGAACAAAATATTAAGATTTAAACATCATTATTAAACCTACTCTATGAAGAAAAATACAAATAATGTAACTAATAATAAATAAGCAACATGAAGGTTTCTTTCCTTGACGTTTCCTCTTCACAAGTGTAAACATGACTTATTGTGTTGTGGTGAACATCAGGAGGTTGCAGAACCTTTTATGGGTCAAAGGTTCACTTGTTTTTGGTTGTTTATTACCTGAAGCTGAAGGCAAAATGAGGGAGGTTTTAATCCGTTCTGTTTGTATGTTAACAAAATATCTTCAGAATCGCTAGATGGGTTTTAATGAAACTATCAGCAAGCAATTGTTGGCTCTGCAACAGTTTACCAAAAGTCAACCCAATTCAAGATGGCTGCAGCTGAACTAAAAAATACAAAAAAATGCTGTAAATCAGCGTATTTTACAGATGAGGAGCTACAATTTGGCTTGTTAGCAGCTTGCCATCCTCTCCACCAGATACTTTCATGGTAACAGATTGCCTCACGTTATTAACAGTTTGATTCAACCTTGTCTGTTAGCGAAATATCTCAACTACTGGATGTTTTTCAATAAAACTCACAGGATGTCGGTTTCGGTTTAGCTTCTATTGATTCATTTTTGGAGTCACCCCAATTTAAAACAGGCGCCTTATTTTACCAAAAAATCGAAAACCCTCTTTATTCGTGAACAACTTCCAGTTCTGGTTTTCCAAACAACCGTGCGTGACATTAGGAGGGATTACGTATTCTTTGAAAATACAGAAGCCGAGACAAGGGTCGTTACATGAACACATTTTTATTGCAATAGCTCTATCCAAAGCAAAAAAGTTTTGATAAATATAAACACTATGCCTATGCTCAAATTGCGTCTGAGTACCCCTCCTGCCCCCCTCTTCCCTCCACGAGGAAACAAAAAGAAGACAAAAAAACATGAAAATAAACCGGGGGATGGGGCACCTGCTGAGGCACCAATCAGAACATGAAAAAAAAAGCAACTTTACTTATTTACACGAGGAGGATTTCTCATTTCCAACAATTTTCCATTTTTTTAAGCTAATTTTTTAATTTTGTTTTTTAATAATATAGGACATACATTGTTGAAAAATAATGCACATACAAAGGATACACACCTCCACAGTATTCTTTTTTTTCTTTTTTAATTCTCTTTCCGGTAAAGCTAATTATAAACAGCATCCAACTCAAAAAGTAAGAACAAGGAGAAGGAAACAGGTTTTTATCTCCTCACCTTCCAGCAAAAGATTCACAAACATTCAGGTTTTGGGGGCTTAAAATAAAAATAATAATAATAATTGACCATCGTGTTGATCCTGACTGTCAACTGTACTACACAGCAGCAAATATACCCAATCAGTTACAAAAAAAATAAACATTACTCAAAATGTAACCTTTTTTTTTTTTGCACAAATAATTGCAAAATGCCTATGTACCTTTAAAATAAACGGCTTCAGTTTCAGAAAAGCCTCGATACAACAAAACAACCAAGAATAAGATGATTATCTGTAAACTAGATTACAAAAATGATTTGAGATAAACAAAAGTTTGCATAATAACGCAGATATGTCTCTATGTTTAGTAAAGACAGAAAACAACAGATCTGAGGTTGCGTTGTTGCCAAAATAAACTAACTTTTCATGAATTAATTCACCGGAGGAGGGAGTAAAGTTTAACACAAAAGTGACATAAAGACATTTTTAATAACCCTTGACGTAAATGTAGGCGAATTATTTAAAAAGAAAAATACCCCCTTTTGAAAAAACAAAAAACTAGCTCTATTATTTTTTCTTTTGCTTTAAACTTTGCATTAAAAATCAAAAAACACATAGCCGTAACATAAAAAGAACACAGAAAATGTTTCGCGAAATTAAAATAATTAGAAAACCGTATTCGTCTCTGGCCTCGGCGGCCGATAAATTCTTCATAATCAACCTTTGTTCGTTCAAAGGTGGAAAAGGAGGTGGGGGGGGGGGGGGTTCAAAAAAATACCTCATATTGTTCATAATGTACATGTAAGACACGTCACAGGCTTAAAATCTTTTAACAGCATTTTGTAGATATTTGTTACAACACGGGTCTGCTCGACGACTAAAAATAAAAGTTTTCTTTTACCTCCACACATGAAAAAAATAAAATACCATCTCCTCACAATACTAACTCCTCTGTTTCTCTTCCCCCCCTTTTGAATTTCATCAACACTAGAATATAAGAGAAATAAAACAAAATTAAAATAAACAAAGTTGGATGTTTATCAGAGTCGCTGGACGGGGTTTAATTAGCTGTTTCGATAAGTTTTTTTTTTTTAAACATGAATATTTCAGTCAAACCGAACCGGACTGTTAAAATGAGATCCTTTGGTTTTATTCTCGTTTACATTATTAATACTTTTTGCCATTTTTGTAAAACTATAACAGAGGCAAACCAGCATGAAAATACACGTTCTCAAAATGTGGGAGGAGCCGTATTTGGGGGCGTGGCACTCGGTGTTTAAATCGTATATTTTTCCAAACATCTGTTTTAATTGAACTTTATATTCAGTGAAAACACAAAATAATTGCATTTTAGTTAACAAGGATGACTATACCGGAGCACGTAACAAAAAAGTTTGAGAAACGTTTTTGAACGTTTAATTTCTTCTGTTTTCGATATCAGAAACCAAATGTCTCAAATCTTGATCAGACATCCTCTTTTTACACGAAAAAACATCAAATTTGAACTTAATGTCAAAAAGAAACATCCGTCTCTGTAACAAACAATTCAAAATGTGAATGAAAGCCAGGTGCGTGGGTCTGGTTCAGTCAGGTAACTAAAACCCGTCCACGCTGCTTTTAAAGACTTTTAGCGTCAATCAGCTCAGCTTTACCGCACAAACAGAAAATTAAAAACAACTAAAATCAAAGAGAACGGTCTGAACAAAAAAAAAAAAAAGCTGTGAATCCTCGTGTTTCAGGCTCGTTTCTGTGAATGAACTTGTGTAAGAAGAGACGGAGGCGGGACAGGAGAAAAGTGCGTGGGCAAGGAAAGAGGAGAGGCGGCGAGATGCAGCTCTGATTGGAAATTGATGTGGGGCCCCCCGCCGCGGCATGACCACGTCCCGCCTGCTGCACCTGGAGCTCACGTTACTGGAAAACCAGCTGACGTCACGCTGAGCCGCGCTGACAAACTTCACGCGTGCACCGAGAGGCGCCCTCACTATCTGACCTGAACTGTTTATGAGGTATAACTGAACACTAACACAATGATAAAAACAAACAGCATTATCATCTATTTAATGATGCTCTGTGCAAAAATAAACTGAAACAAACCAGAAAGCAGCAGGGTGGGAAAATAATCTTTCAACCACAGTAAAGTTTCTTTACTTTTTGTTCACGAAACTTTCGATAAGACGAGACGGAGCTATAAACACAGACAAACTGCAGAGAAAGCTGATGTGTGTGATGAGGAATAGGGCCTCAGAGAAATTCAGTCAAAATTATAAAGAAATTGTCCAAATTTTGAAATATTTAAAAAAGTAAACTTTAAGAAAAAAAGTGTTAAAATTTTGAGGAAATAAAGTAAAAAAAAAAAAAATCTTTTTTTTTTTTTTTGCTCTGTGGCTGATTTAGGAATACTCCCATGTACAACAAATGTTTTTACATCCAGTTTGTCTTTAAAAATCCTTTGCTGTATTGATATTTCAGACAATTTTGTTGAATCAATAATTCTTCGACATCTACAGATCAATTATTGGAGAGAAATTTAGTCCCAGAAAAATAATTTTTAGTGAGATTGGCTTTAAAAATTCCTTTAAGGACAAGTTCAAAGAATTAATCAGCCTATGTACACTTAAAAGTTTCCTTTGTGTGACTGACCCACTGGGCTTTTGTTGTCTTGTTTGTTTAAATGACATCTGAAAGGTTCAGACACATCTGGACTATCTGGGCTAAAAGTGAAACTTTAGAAGAAATCTAACCCTGGACATAAACAATAACAAGAAGAATCCTCTTGTTTTTCACAGTCTGATAATAAAGGCTTCATTCAGATATTTTGAAGTGGGGTTCTTACATGCTGCAGTTTGAATCCTTGTCATTTTATTTGCATTACATGGTCATTTTGACAGAAAAAACATAATATTTCTGCTGGAAGTTTCTCAGGATGTTCAGGAAGTGATACAGCTAACTGCTGCTGTTTGTAAAATAACTTTAAAACTCTGTGAAAATCTGCAAAACTGACTGCCGTGTAAAGATTTATAAGCGTTTATGTTTTTGAAACTGGAGTTGTTTTAAGGCAGCAGAGAGTCACTTCAGGCTTTGTTCTGATAAGCCAAACCGAGATCGTCCAAAAAGCCATCTACAGCAGGTAAGATGAGAACTGTTCAGATGGTTCCCACAGAACCCCACTTCAATATGATTGAACTACTCCTGGACCTCTTTAAAGCTTCAGTCACGTAACTCTTCATACTTAAGAGTGGTCTGGATCTCACGAGTGAAACTAAAAGTTTCAGAGAACTAAAAAAAGTGGCAGTTTGGTTTCACTTTCCCACCCCGCTGAGTACCATCAGTCAGCAAAGCAAACGAGGAAATGTACCGGAACGTTTGTACCTGTAGTATCAAATAAATAACGTGCAGCAAATCAAATAAATAGAAAATGAGTTCTGTAGTCTTGAAGTTAATACATGAGCGTGGCGCCGCGGCTGAGCGACTCGTACGCGGAGCGGGCCTGCTGAGGCAGCGGACAGCGATGTGGCGCCGGTGCGTCCACACCGTGTAATACGGTAAACTGAAAACGTTACCTGTGCAATGTCACTGTGAAGCTGGGATGGACCTAGCTGAAAAGGTTGTACCATTGGAAATGCATTAAAAAAAAATTAATAATAAAATAAAAAATACATAAGATTTTTTCTTACCAATAATGAATTATGCATAAGGTGAAGAGTTTAAGCACAAAATGGCGTGCGAGCTTCTAAAACTGTACCTTAATGCCTCTTTTTTTCCCTTTTTTTATACGGTGTGGAGAAAATAATAATAATAATAATAATAAAAACCACCTGTGCTTGTGTAGACACCCCTCAATCAAAGCACGCAGAGCGCTGCCTGATGGATAAATGTGGTAAACTGAGGAGCAGCAGCAGCATCCATCGTGTGAGGGAGGTGGAGGAGGAGAGGGGAAATGATTAACAGGACCAGATATGCATAAAAACACACAGCAAAAAAAAAAAAAACATTTAACAATGAAAAATAAACAAAAAACAGAAAGTTTCTTCTGTCATTTGCAACCAGAGGAGAGCAGCTTCTCAGTGTGGCTGAAGGTTAAAGGTCACGGGGCAGAGACGGGGGGGAGGGGCCAAAGGTCACAGGCAGAGTCAAGTACCCCAAGAAGAGAGCGATGAGGAGGAAGAGGAGTTGGGAGGCACAACGCTGGACCTCTGTCGCTCAATCTGAAAAACAGAAAGGAAGAATTTCATTTAATATATTAAAAAATAAAGATGTCCTAAAGAAGAAAAATGAAAGTTTTTTTTAAATGGCACAACATTAACATAGGTAAAAAAAAAGGCAGATAAATTTAGGAAGAGCACAGCAAGAATAAACTCTTCCTATAAATTTATTTTATTTTTTAAAATTGATTTTCTGATATTTCATATCTATTCTGATTTTTTGTAAATGAGAATTGCAAATTAAGCATTTTTTCTGCTTTTCATTTGAATTTTTACACTTGCAATGATTAACACTTCTTCTTTGCTACATCATTAAATGAAAGATTGGGGTTAATGTAGCTAATTTTTTTTTTTGTAAAAAGTGTGTTATAGAAAATTAATATTTCTCAGGTTTTGCACAATTGGCATTGATTTTTTGTTTTTTAATTAAATAGCAAATTATTTACAGAACAGAAAAGTACGGGTATATATTATTGCAGTTCCTTTAATAAACATGTTCATACTGGAATTATACGTGGTGCATTTTTTACCGTTTTGTTTTGGGGCCTGGAGGAACTGAAGGGGTATGTACTTTTTTCTTTCACTTAAGGAGGTGTGGGCCAACTGAATTTGGCAAGGAGTTAAAAAAATATGTTACAGTTAACTCGGCACAGCTCAGATTAGGCCTTGCTTTTAACGCTCTCCACCGCTCCATTTTCAGCCTCAAAGTGATTCTACTTCTGTGGACGTATCTTTACAGTTTTTAGTCATTGTGCCTTTGAAGAGAGAGGATCTTTTTCACTTTCCACTTTAAACATGGCATCTCTGATTCCACTGTTCCCCTTTTGACTCGGCTTAAATTTCCAGATTCATTTACGAACTCAAAATATGTCAAGTCTGTTAGAAGTGTCCAATGTTTGAATTGTAAGCGACTCATAAGTGCTGGCAACAAAACAGGACTACAGATTTTGTTCATTCATTACAAATCCTGGCAAAATATTTGATATGCAAAGTAAGAATTCAAATTTAAAAATGCCAAACTATTAAGGTTTTAAATATTAAGCTATCTTCCATTCGGCTTCTTTAAAAGGTGAAATGTAGTCACGGTGCTGTTTGGCATCATGGTCTGTAAAACTAAGGACAGTTTTCTCAGGAGTTTAGAAGTAAAACTATTGACAAGCATGTTAACGCTGCTCAGATTATCCAGATGTTTAATGACACGGGACAGAAGACAACCTTCCTGGGTGTCAGATCAGGACAGATAATATAATATAATTGGTACATAAAGAGTTCAGAAGAATGAAATAGATTAGAGGTAAACTCAGTGGTCAGATTACATCATCTCTCACTGATGAACCCACAGATGACAGCCAAGGAGGACCTCTAATCATAAACAGGTTAAATGCATAATGACAAGCCACAAAGCTTCTGGGATAACTGTCTATTTCTGAGTATGTAGTTAGCCAAATATTGTATAAACACAGAACAAATTACTAGATTAACAACAGATTAACTTTTGAAGTCAACACAAATCAACTCATCTCAGCCTCTGAATCACAACTGAATCAAATCATAAGGTTCCTAAAAGACAGACTTTGTTAAATAAGTGAGCTAGAGCAGCTGAACTTTGGATTCTCCTTGCCAGAGGCTGACACACACACACACACACACCAAAAACAAAGTTTGCTTCCTGGACAGCGATCAAGGCTGAACTCGGGCCGTCAGGTCGGCTGCTGCGGTGAGCCCAGAGGTCCTGAATGACCCGTGCCATGGCCGCCGTCCAGCTGCATTCTTCCACTGAGAGCAGAGCTTTGTCTGACACAACAATGTGAGCGCCACGCCACAATACAGATGCTTTGACAGGGGGGCACTGCTGGAACGCTGCTCCCCTGTTTGCTATACGTGAGGACGAACGCATGGAGTGACTGAAAGAGATGAGGACGTGCGATACTACAGAGGAGGAGGAGGAGTACAGCTTGTATGGACTGTAAACAAAGTGGGTGAACTAATTTAAAGTATATCAGTCTGACGGATAACAAGAGGCTAACTGAGACAACATGAACAAAAAGAACATGTCTCTGTAAACACTGGTGACAAAGTGTCTACACCTGCTGATACAGTGACAGTTGACATAGAAGTGTCCCAACTAACAAGGTTTTTGAAACTTGAGCCATCTCAGATGATTTTTTTTTTGCTTTGAGTTGAGAGCTAATGTTTCAGGTTAAGACGAGCCAGCTTCAACCCCACCACTAGCTGGTAGTATACCAAAAATTAGCAAAAAGCTTAAGAAAAATGTAATATATTAAGCATATTGTTCCATATTTGTGAGCCATCACATCGAAATGAGGATTAAGTCCAAAAGTGGAATGTGGAGAAATAGGCAGATATAGGGTTTTGATTTAAACGTTTGCAAAAATAACATTTTGTCAAAACACAATAAATTAATGCCTTATGTATCATTTGAATGAACTGTCTGAAATATAATCCTAAAATAAAATTTTGAAGCATTTTTTGAGCAGTAGCAACAAAAAAATGAATGAGGAAAAGTGCCTTGAAATTTTTTATTTTTCCCTGTGACAGTGGCAATGTTTTTGTTCCTTTCCAACTGGGAAATCTTAAAATACAAATAATATTTGAGGTTTCCTCTTTATATTAACATAAAAAATACTTAATAAATTTACATAAAATTAGGATTCATACCAAATTATCATAACCAACAAGACAAATTACAAGACAAAATTTCATTGTGCTCTGTACGATGACAATAAAGGCTTATCTTATCTTAAAAAAATTAAGTCATATCTCTGTATAAGGTTATGATATCAGAATGATTAAAATGTAGCTTTTAAAGCCAGGAATGACCAAATTTGACTTAATCCTCATTTCGATATGATGGGTCACATTTAATATGTTCTCAGTCCGCCAGGTTGACAGTTTCAGAAGGTGAATGAGTAGAACTTATCGTTTAACTCCTCAACTAATGAATTCATTAAAAAAAATAATAAATTGATGAACAATATTAACTGTTAAAACTATCCTGAGGTGCAGCCCTAAAACAGAAAGCTGTCTCGGACAAACTAAAGGACCTTATGTCGACTCCTGATGATGAACAGCTTGATTCAAGAGTTTTATGTATCAGAACAAGATAATGATCTGGTCTTAATCAGGTTCTAAATTAACCTTAAATGGTTGAATATACACAACAGATTCTACATTGTGTTTTCCTGCTTCAACACACCTGACTGAACGGAGTGATTTCTGTTAACTTGATGAGCAGGTGTGTTGAAGCAAGAACAAAAAAAAAAAAAAAAACATGCAAGACAGTGGGCCATGAGGAGTAGATCAGGGACTTTTACTGTACAAAGTAAAGTTACGTTATGAGATTTGGAGACATTTAATGTTGCACAGGTTTCTAAAAGGTCTCGCCACATAATTTCATTGAAGCTGCAGTCTGGAGTTTGACTGGACCATTGCAACAACTTGACTCTTTGTGGTGGATTTGTTGCTGTTTGAACTCACACTGCATAACGACCCCGTTTGGTACCAGCTTCAGATGTTGGACAGATGGCCTACGTTAGAATCTAGAATACTGTGGTCTTTGGAAAAGTGACTACAAGGTATCCAGGTCTTGTAGCTGCAAAATAAGGCCAAACCATCAACCCTCCACCACCGTGCTTTAGGAGCAAAGACATTTATTTTTTTGCCAAACCTCATTGTTCTGCAGGTCTTGTGGTTCATTTGGTTACAAAAGCTGTGCAAAATGGATTTTACAGCTAAAAACTACTTTATTGTTTTAAAAACAATTTGACTAAATTAAAATAAGCAAGTTGGAGTTATTTTTGGAGAAATAATTCAGCAAAGTCAGTTGCTTCTGGTAATATTTGTCATTTTTCCACATTTCTGGATCAAACTATAAAAGAGAGACAGTTTTCTGTATGAGGCATGGTTTTAGTAAAATGCTGCAGCCGGCCCACAGGCAGTGGTCAAAAGTTTAGTTGTGTCCTAAAGTGTCTGTTTTACTAAAATTTACGATCTTTATATATTTACACAGCGAGTAACAAGCTGGGCCTAATTATGGCCGTGACAATAAAAACAAGTTGACTCTGAATGTGGCAGTGTGCGAGGAAACCAGAGAGAGGCTGAGAAAAAGTCTCCGGGCTTCTCTGCAGTCCGAATGTGGACTTTGATCTAAACAGAGCTTTCAGTGCCCGGGCCAGCCTGACCTGAAATGACCTTGCTTAAAAACACGCAAACACACACACACACACTTACCCCTGAATCGGGTTATAAAAACAGCGTTCCCCAAACACCTGCATTAGCCAAGGGCTTGTTGTGTTCTTGCAACACATGCAGGTGGCTGGACCCCACCACCCGTCTCCTTCTGCCCTCCCTGGCCCCCCGCCTGTCACATTCTGCCGCTCGGCTCCTAAAACCCATTCACACAGCTGGGACAACAGACCAAAAACAAAAAAAAAAAAAAAAGCCGAGAGCCAGTGGAACATGTTTATCTGCAACAGGATGGAGTGTGAGCGAGGTGAGGCCTTCTAGAATGAGGAGGTTCAGAAACAAACTCCTACATGTTTCTTCCTCCTACAAAAAAAACTGTTTGTCTCAAATAGATAGAATAGTGAGAACTCAAATGTGCATTATACTAAGATAAGTACTTTAAAAAAAGTCATTTGCATATTATTGACTGTATTTTGTTTAGAACTGTTGGACAGAAAGATACATTTCTCCGACGTATTATTGTTATATTTAACCAGACTACCAGATGTCTCAGGATTTCCTATAATAATATAAATTTTTCCGATTTATTGAATTACATCAATACAGTTACCTCTCACTACTCAGTATGGTTCTAAATATAATCTTGTTCAGCACATTTAAACAACCTCAACATCTTGGTTGTTAAAACACCTTGTAGAGTTTCATTTAGCAGATATTTATGATAAATTAAAACCACCAGAAGCTGACTCTCACAGAGAAAACTTCATGACTTTGGGGGAAGTCAAACAGAGACGCACAAGTCTTTATTATAGCACTAATATTGTTTAATTTTAGTAAAACACACTTGTTCGGTGACGCTGCCTCCTCCTTTAAAGATCAGGAGTTTGATCACTCACGCGAGTTGTTCCTCTGTACGGTAACAACGACACTCAGAACACATTACCATTCATTTTAGTGAGAGTTTAGATATTTTAGAGGCCCGGGCAGGTGGGAGAAGACCCCACTGCCGCTTCAAAAATGACGGTCATTGAGAGCTTATGAGGTTTTGTTGTGCGAGTGAACCATACGGCTGGATTCAGATAGCCACAAATAATTCCCCCTGACAGTCAGAATGATTGCCTGAACTCAAAACTGCTTTGTGTGCAAGTCTAATGGTTAATAACTCTAACATCTGTCCGCTAACGTATCAGGCTATTTAAAAAGGCAGAAAGACTGTTGCATGCAACACACACACACAGAGTTAAAGAGGGGAGGGGGGTCTTGTTACGAGAAGCACATGCTTCAGACCAGCCCATAAATTTATGTCGGTCTGGAAATAGACCTGTAAATATAGAAGGGCTGTACCGTAGAGGTGGGAACGAGAGAGGCAGAGGACAGCCTTGTAACATCTTCTGGCACATCTTACCCCTCCCACCCCCCCCTGCCCACTTCCTGTGCGATAACCCGGCCTCCCATGCTGCTTCACCCTTTACCGCCTCATAGCCACTGACCTCACTATCGCAGTAGACATTTCAAAACCAATTAGTTCAACAGAAAATTCAATGTTTTATTAAGCTACTTAAAAACTGGCAATTCTTTTAGTTAAACATATGAAATAGTCACTATTTTACATATTACATTTATAATGCACAGCTATATTGCATAACAATGTCTTACTTGACTCACTAATTATATTAATCAGTATAATAGTACAGTATCTGTTAGGGCTGCACAATATATCGAAAATTTATCTTCATCGCGATAAATCGCATCGCAATATGCATATCGCAACAACTGCATAAACT
>JAUBOC010000170.1:18143456-18155313 GCA_032275365.1 Anablepsoides cearensis | reverse complement strand
GAAAGATATAAACACTCATATGCATTTGTTCATTTATCGCAAGTCATATCGTCATCTCAATATTAAGCACTGTTATCACACATCGCAGGTTTTCCTAATATCGTGCAGCCCTAGTATCTGTTTTGTTGAGTGTTTTTTTTCCCCTTTCGTTCTGCAGTTATGGTTATGCTGCTTTAACACAGACAAGTTTTCACTGGGATTGGGAGAGACCCCAATTCAAGATGGCCGCCACAGCCAACAAACTGAGGGAAACCCCAATTTAACCAAATTAGGATAAAATTGGGTGTTTTTTTGTGGAGTCATTCATAAAACGTACTCGGGGCACATTAAATGAGATCATTACCGGCTAGTAAAACTCAAAAACTGTCACTGAGTAATCACAAAGTTAACAAATGGGTGTTTCAGTCTAATTTACAGAAACATGGATAATATTTGGTGTGGAGGTAACTAATTGGGGAATATCGATTCATAGGGCATGAGATCGTTCCCCTCCCATGGTCGTCTTTTGTATGATGAAGCTGAGGTGCATTTCTATGTTTTGTGTCACTCCTGGTTTGCCGTATGTTTACATCCAGTTGATGCTCAGTGCCAACGTTAGCTTCTGACAAGTTGGATGAAACTAAAAGAATACCAGCTGATTCTCCGCAGAACTTAAAAATAACAGAGACCATGGCAAATTTTGTTGCCGGCACAAGTTTACAAAATGCCGCTTATGATAGTTAAAAAAAATTAGAGATGGGTGTTTGACGCACCTTAAGCTAGAAGTTTGGTCATGAACTCTACAAGACAAAAACACATCTCGCACAAGATTGCACATGACGTCACTTATAAGAGTCGACTAAAATGTCTACAGCTTCTAAATCTAAGATCATCTTAGTTCAAAACTGGAGCGACACGCATTCCTTCAGTTTTAATAACCGCCTCTCAGGGCGTGTTCGTTTCCCGAGCGTACACAAAGACGCTCCGCTTGTGTTTTCTTTGCACCGTTTCACAGGTTCACACAGAAACCTCCTTGGCAGCTGGATGAAAACACAGCCCCCCTCCCACACACACTCTCCTCTGGGTTAAGAATCCAGGTGTGCCTCTGTGAGTTCGGGCGCTGCAGCTGAGAGGAAGTGCATTCCTGAATGATGATGATGCGTTTCCTCCCGGCACCACGGTGTGCCTTAACATGCCGCCGCTGCAATTACAGCGCCACATCAAAGGCTGCCTGCCATGACTCAGTGCAAACAAACACACATCTACATGCAGATGCAAAACACGGACCGTTAACACCTTAAGTTAGCTCACAGGACTTTTCAGACTTCATGAGCAGATGTGTGTGTGTGTGTGTGTGTGTGTGTGTGTGTGTGTGTGTGTGTGTGTGTGTGGAGGAAAGGCATTGGATTTATTTACCATGAAACACATGAAATGACACTCTGTGCTAAATGAACCTGCTCCCAGTTACTGCAAGTACAGAAGATCAAGCACAAAGAGTCTGAGTGCTTTGAGTTGATCTCTGTTGGCGAGCAAAATCGCTCTCACACACACACACAGCGGCACTCTCACTCTCTCTCTCTCACACACACACACACACACAGATAACCAAATTAGATGATGCTTACAGGAAACTCTGACTCACATCTAGACAGTAGTAAGAGCTTTGGGGAGGAAAGCTGAAGGTAGGATCAGATTCTCACACAGGAGCAGCTGTAGGCCATGAGGTGATCCTGTGTCCTGAGAGTCGACAGCTCCACTGTCCAGAAGGGGTGTAAATCACCAGCTTTATCACGATACGATATTACATCAATATCATAAAGTCTGTCACGATACGATTTCGATTCAATTCAATTCACATGTCTGCGATCAATATAATGCCGATTGCAATTTCCCCCCGGGGATCATTAAAGTATTCTGATTCTGATAATGGTCGACAACCAGCCTGTAATTCACCAATGAGACTGGCTGCTTGTTTTCTGTAGCTACAGTACAGCTCAAATACGTACGTATACAGATGGTATGCACGAAACCCTCATTCACGACTGGACCTGCCTCCTCTTATTGCTAACATGATGTCAAGCTCAATACAACCAGAGAAGGAGGGAAGGGAGAGGGGAAAACGTGACACAGACAAAAGGTACACTCAACGAAAAAGGTCAAGAAACAGTTTGTGTTGCAGAAAGAAAATAACTTCAGTTGACTGCAATTTGCTCATCAATGAGCAGCGTTTGTACATTTTAACATAAGCCTGAGCTGTGATGGGAAAATAAATAAACACTGTCCAATAATACTGTGATTGTTAAATATACAGTGATATAAAATTTTGGTCATACATATCACAGGCACTTTAAAGCCTGTTGAATTTAATATAAACACTGAAAATTGCCACACTACAAGATTTTTTATTTATTTTTATTTTTATTTATGAGATTAAACTCAAAATAGTATGAAAAAAATGTCACAATATGAGAACTCCTACACAAAAAACAGCCATACTGCGTAAAAATGAAGAACGTTGAGCACCTTGTAAAGTTATACTTTGGTATCCGTTTTATAAATAAAGACTTCATCTTTTAACACAGCATTAAATTATTATCAGTAGCAGGACTTATAAATGATTGTGCAAACGACTCTATGTATTTATGATAAACTGAAGTAGCATAGACACAGCGTAGACATTGCAGTTTATGGCTGCATTGACAGATTTAATTGTGACATTATGTGGAAGGAAGTATTTTACAACAACAGTGACCCAAAAGTCATTGTGGACTACACAGATACATGCATGGCTCAAAAAAAAAAGCCATGTGGCCCTAACAGTTGTACAAAATACCTAATTTTTCAGGTTGAGTTTTAAAAATGGTGGTTATGACTTTTACGCTCTTCTAAACTAATTTCCAACAGTCTTAAAGTAAATTGAAATAATTAGATTAGTTTAAAAACTAAATTAAAGCGAATTACATACCAGTAAGTTTCATATAGTTTGCCTTTCAACTAAATGTTCTGCTGCCACTGCATTTTGTTTTCATATTTTGGTATAAACAAACATGTTTTTTTGAATAAAAAAAAAATGTCTCAAGTGACCGGGCTTAGGGCAGACAAAAGGGTTTAAAAACGCACAAACACCCACACGAGTGCAGTCTGTGGACATGCTGACACAAACAAAACAGCAGCATGTGCACAAACAGCCAGAGAGACAAGGACACAGGGCCAGTTTGAAAGAAAAAAAGGGGGGGGGGGGATTCAGGCCACAGCTGACCTAACATAAACCTCTGTTCATTCAGAAGTCCAACTGTCTTCCAGTCTCTTGGCACATGACACACAAAAAAAATCAAGATGAACCACATATTTGGGCCACTTCCTGCAACAACAACGTTACACACTACAGCTCCCCGGACAGACGCCTTCACAGGCAACAGCTGGGTGCTTTAAAGAGATGGAAAAGAAGCTCATCGAGATCACAGAGCCTCGATTTGAAGTGGAAAACACAACATAGACACAGACAGTTCATAAAAGATCACTAATAATAACATCACATGGCACTCAGGAGCTATTTTCTGTAACAGTGAAGCAAAACAACATGTTTTTGCCCTTTTTCCCTCACAAATACGAATCACACAAACTAGTGTGGCTGAGACCTGTTTAGATTTAAAGGGACAAGAAGTTGATAGCTGGAGTTGCTGTAACTCACCGTTGGTTGCTGTGGTGACACCATCTGATTTGGTGAAGTCTATACTGGCGTAGGCTCCATTCTCCGGCGGGGCCGCCATCCCCGTCACCGCCACGGCCATGCTCCCGTTGCTGCTACCAGGCCCGGATGTCGTGGCTCCCGGACCGCTCCCGTCCTCCCTCAGCTCCAGAGCGATGTAGTTGAGGCCGTTCTGGTAGCCCACAGACATGTTCCTGCACATCCTGCTGCTGGCCCCGGACCCTGAAGACGATGGGGAGGAGGAGGACGCCGGGGTCCTCGAGTCCGTGCTCGCTTCGGCCGGGCGAGGCGACGAGTCGCCCGCGCCCTCCACGGACATCCAGACGCTGTCGAAAGACGCCGAGCTGGCCCACCTGGAAGTCGGTCCCTCTGTTCCGTTGGGGGCGGCGGAGTTGGCCAGCGAGGGGTGGGTGGCTGAGGACGACGGGCCGAGTCCTCCTCCCGATGGAGTTGAATTGGAGGAGGAGCTGGATGAGAAGGTCTCAGAGCTGTGTCTCCGTCGGCCTTGAGGATCTGCTCGCACCACCTTTGGCTCCAGCTGGTGGCCCGATGGAGGGAGAGGGGGGGAGATGGAGGAGGAGGAGCTGGGGGGGTAACCATAGCGTCCCTCTATCACGCAGAGGTGCTGCAGCATGGCTGTGGGGCTTGTCTGAGTCCGCTCACCTCTGCTGAGGTTGAATGTCATGTCCGTGTAATCATCTCCCATCGACCTCCAGTGGTCTCCCGGCTGGACTCCAGGGGGGACCAGCACCCCTGGATTACTGGCAAGAGGGCGGATGTAGCTGGGCGGGTTCCAGGGCGCGACCAGGCTGGGCCTGGGCGACTGATTCTTACCCAGACACCCAGCGGTGTCCTGCTGCTCCGCTCCCACCTCCACGCTCATGTAGTCCTGGGCGTGGGGAGGGGAGCAGCGGGGGTCGCTCAACCCCAGGGGGTGAGCAGCATCTTGGGCCGAGAGCGGATAGGCGGGAGGCTGCTGTTGGTGTGGGAAGTGATCGCCGAACTCGATGTTGATGTACTCTCCCGGGCTGGAGGGGCCTTCGCGGGGGCCGTCGCTGGCTGGGACCGAAGTGGAGGTGCCCGCCGACGCCGTGGAGGGCTCGCTTGCTTTCAGGGGTCCGTGGAAACTCCTTCTGCCCAGAGGAAGGCGGGTGGGTCTGACGATCCGCCTGTCGGACATCGCCGCTGTTGTGTGGTGGGCTCCGTAAGGTGGGGGCGGGTGGGAGGGAGTGGAGGTGCTGCTTCCTCCTCCGCCCCTCTTCTGCGGTATCGACATTGACGCCGTTGCGACCGACGAATACACCGGCTTGGCAGGGGAACTCATGGGAACGTACTCCCCGTCCTCTCTCTCGTCACGTTCTCTGGTGGGGGCCTTGTAGGAGCGAGGCAGGGAGAAATACGGGCTGTAAGACTTGGGGGTTCCCTCAGGGGTGTAATATTCACTGCTTTCTTCATTTATGAACTTGCACCTGCCGCCGCTGTAGGACATGTCCATATATTCTCCGTTCTCAGGCCTCTCAGCTATGCTGTCACTGCGGCTGGTGGAAGCAGCCGCGCCGGAGCCGCTGTGGGGGCTCGGAGACGCCTGCACCGGGGAGGGAGAGGTGCCGCCGCCCCCTGGGAGCATCATCATGTAGCCGTGAGAGTCCGTGGAAGATTGAGAGTGGTGGTGGGCCGAGCGGGCGCCTAACTGAGGAGAGTGGGACGTGCTGTAGGGGTAAGAGGTGGGTTGCATAGGCATGTAGTCGGTAGGAGTGTCCCGAGGCGACGCCGCCACGCCGCACATCATGGGCATGTAGCCGCTGTCTTCCTTGGCCGAGGCGGAAGAGAGTGGGGGCCGCTCCGCGCCACACTCCGTCCGGGACAGCGTGGAGGGGCGGCTCTGCTGGCTGTGCTCGGAGCAGGAGCTGTAATCGGAGCGGAGCGAGGAAGAGGAGGAAGACGGCCCGCCGCGGGGCAGCCCGCCGCCGAACGGCATCGCCACGTCCGACCCCTCTTCCAGAGAGAAGTTCGTCTGGGTCATCTTCTGGTAAACCGCCACCCCGGAACCCCCCGTCGCCCCGCCGGTGGGTCTGGAGAAAGAGTGAGTCCTCCGCCTCAGGGAGGACGAGAAGCGCTCCTCCTCTGCGGTGGCCGTGCTCTCGTCGCGGGGCGTGTCACCTCCGCCGGCGTTCCCGGCACCGAAAACCTCCCGGTTCCAGCTCATGGCCATGTAATCGTTCAGACAGTTCTCCTCTCTGATCGGTGGGGTGTTGCCCAGCGAGTCCGGGGTGTTACTCCTCACCCGGAAGTACCGGAAGTCCCCGGGGCTGGAGCCGTACTCGTCCGAAGAGTTGAAGCCGCCGTCCGACGGCGAGCCGCATATGGAGGCACTGGACGGGCGCGTGAGCGTGTCTGAGACGGAGCCGTGGCCGCTGCTGGAGGACACGCTGACCGGGCTGGTGGTGGAGGGGAAGTGTGATACGGGGAGCGAGGCGGAGCGGGCGTGACAGGTGGACGACGAGCCCGGGATGGCTCGGACGTAGCGGCTGCCCCCGGTGCTCGTGCCGGCGTTGCCCGTGGGGACTCCGCTCCAGCTGCTGCCGCTGGCCGCGTCCTGACGGCCGTGGGCGGCGCGGGCCGCATTCAGGTGGACCAGGCTTCCTGTGGCCGAGCGGAACGGCCGGTTCATCGTCCCCTCGCCCTCGCTGGACGTCCGGAAGCGGTAGCCGCTCGCCCCGGAGCTTTTACTCGAGGGCGGCGTGCCAACCACGGACTCCGTCCTCGACCGCCGCTGCAGCCCCGTCTGACTCGGCGGGAGGTTGCCCAGGTGGCGCCGCGTCGTGATGAACGACATGGGGTTGGAACCCGACGACTGGCTTTTGCTCCTCGGCCGGAACTCGGCGAACGCTTTCAGGGCCTTCATCGTCTCCAGGATGGTCTCGTGCATGTTCTGGGCCACAACCGAATCGTCCACCTGCATCCAGATCTCCCCGGGCCCAATGGAGGACGAGCGGCCCACCTCAATGAAGAAAAAGCTCTCCGAATGTCCACAGCGCCTTATATTCATCAGCTGAAGGTTGACACAGGGGGTTTCTGAGTTCAGTTTGACGAGGTGAATGGTTTTCGTAGAGAGGCAGAGTCTGTAAACACCTGTGAGGTTTTTAGTTTGACCCAGTCCTTTTGGTTTCACATTAACCTGCCAAACTTCTTTAAACACAGTACCAGGACTGACAGTACCGTACCCATCATCTAGATCATCTGAATCCAGGTGGCCTCGCTTCCCCTCGCTCATCAGCTCACTGATGGCCACGTACCAGTCCTCCTGCTCCTGCTCGTTCTCAGCCACAATGGCAAAATACTCGTCCTTGGTGTAAAGGGCAATGAGGTGTTTGTTTTTAGAGTCCGCTCGCTTGTTTACCGTGAAGCACTGGTAGAGATAGATCACCCTCTTCGGAGGCGAAGGGGCGACGGCTCCGGCAGCAGCAGCGGAGCGCAGGCTGTTCCTGAACTTCTTCTCGCTGTCGAAGTACTCCAGGCGGCTCAGTCCCAGGTGACTGGCGGCCCGGAGCACGAAGAACCGCTTGTGTCCGTGTTTCTGCTTCCTCAAGTAGCCGCACTTTCGGATGTCGTCGACGGTGGCGTCCGAGGTGCTGCTGGCGACGGTCACGGCTGCGTAGACATGGCTGCTGCTGGAGGACGCAGCCGGGTCCTCGGCGAGGTGTACCTGGCTCAGGGAGGAGGCGACGACGGCTTTCCTGCTCGGGGACTCTGTGGTGCTCTCCCCGGAGAGATGCTGCTGTTGATCCTTTGGCGAGTCATGAGTGAGGTTGTGTTGGTGAAGACGGCTGGGGGGCGGCAAATATTGGTGGAAACGAGAGCTGCCGCCTCCGCCTCCTCCCGCTGCTCCGCCGCCGATATTAATTATCGGGGAAGGGGGTTCCCCAACGGAGCCGTCTCCGTTCGTGGCCGCAGGTTTCGTCCCCGCGTCCCTCTGCTGAGTCTCAGCCAACAACATCGCCGCCTTGCCCTCCTGGTAGTTGGTGAAATTAGCCATCGCCGAATACAATCAAAGGTCACTTTAGTAGCAGGCTAATCCTAGACCCCATTCTTGTTTTTGGGAGACGAGCTCCCGAGTCCGGCTAGGCCAGCTACTCGCGCGGCTCAGATTTGCAATCCACTCACACAGACCCGGCTTTGTTACTCCGTCTCAGAAAACACAAGTCTCTTTTCCTTTTTTTGTAGCGGCGAGCCAAGGTAATCCAGCGAGGGCTCTTTTTATCATGAAATAAAGCCTACCGTGTAAAACATGACCACGTTCGGCCGTGTTTCAACAACCGGGGGGGAGAACCAGTTAGCTCCGTTAGCTACCCCTTCCCTTCTACTCCTGTACACATCTCTACGGGCCACAGCACAAACAACACATGACCCTCTGCGTCAACGACCAAATGGGCGGGACCAAAGCCTACATCCTGGATTTAATTGGCTCATCACTTTGACTGACGCTTCATGACACGCGGCTACACCAATAACTAAAAGACATCGCTGCCTGCGTCAATGGCTCTGACAAATCGCGTATCAGTATCTACACAGAGGGCGGATACGTTTGTAAGGCTTATCTGGAGCCTGTTGTTAGGTAATCCAGCAAATGTATAAACCATGAAAACTGATCCCAGAGCAGTTTAAGAGTCTTCCCTTCCCAGTCGCTGTGAACTCAGAGGTCTGTTAAACTTGTTACACATTAAGTCTTTTTTATTACTAAACTTTACTAAACCACAAATTATATGAAACATTTCCCTGGTACCACATTCCAGTGCAATTTTACTTTAAAAATTGCAACAAAATGTGTACCTTTGGGGGTTTTATCCAACTAATTTTATTAAGCAAGCCTTTTAATGGGAGGTTTATGAAGTTGTTTCACTAATTAAAAAAGCTGAAAACAAAACCTTTAGGAAGGAATTGTAGAAAAATTACAAACTACAATTAAAGAAACAGGCACTTTGCAGGAGCTTTGCTTAAATTCTCATCTGTCTGTTAGCAAAATATCTCACGAACCACTGGATAGACTTTAATCAAACCATTAGAAATTAATCAATGGAGATACAGCTACAACCGATTAAAATTTCGAGTCAATGCACACATGCTGGCCATTACAGTTAACTGATATTATTTAAAACAAATATTTATATAAGTCAGTCCGTTTTAAATAGATTAAGCTAAGATTTGGTGTGGTAGTAGCTGAGAGACATTCACATCACAGAGCGTGACATCTCACAATATTGCATGAGATAAAAGGTTTGACTGAAAGTGCAAATCAACCTGCAGAAAGCAGGAAGTGACATTATTATTTGTGTTTTGATTTTTCCAGAGCAGCTACCGGATCCCCGACAAGGAGCGCCAGCATGTGTGTGATGGCAGAGATTTAAGGGCTGGGGTGGTTTAAACGAGGAGGACTACCCCCTCTCCCGTACCCGGGGGAGGTATCGGTGTTCTTTCACACCGCTGAGAATGCCACGCTCGGCTTTCCTGGCTTCTACTACACTTTACGTACAACAATTCACTTGATCCTTTTTCTCCTAAGCACCTTCCAGCGTAATGAGCGGGATCATGTGTTGGGCGGCCGGCCCCAGTGGGAATCATACCTCTAATAACTACACGCTGAGCCACCTGTCTGCCTCTGAAACTGTTCTTATTTACGGGCAAAAGACCTAAAAAACCATAATGTCGCAATAATATTAGGGTGTGACTCTGTGACCCCATTATTGGTTACAGCTTCCTATTTAAAACACACATATAGGGGTGTGAGTGTCCTTGTTGGGTTAACAAGAACAGAGGATCGCTGGCTGTTTAGATGACAGAACTGATATTTTAAGTCAGTCACATGAGCTATCTTAAGTAGGTGTTATAAGTGATGCTTTTTGCACTCGCAGGAACACGCAAACTCGTCAGCGTTCGTAAGATGTGACCTTAATCTTGTCATCGGTTAGGGTTAGAAGGGTTCTCAAGTCAAGTGCTTTCCATTCTCGTCATCAATCCTTTGGTTGTTTTTCTGTTCCCCTGGATCAGTAGTTCTCAAACTGGCTGTGTGATGAGACATCATCACAATTTTTTTATGAAATGTTAGCAATTAATATCTTACCTGTAGTGGACAGCTCTTTGAACATGTTTGATGAGATGAAGATGAGCTCATGTAGAGCAATACGTCCCAAAGTACACTTTTCTATCTTTAAGGGATCTCTGACTAGTTGTAACATCAGACATAATTTGATGAACATTTACTTAATCTGTAAAAATACTGTAGGGTGTTTAGTTTAAAAAAATCATCAAATGGATGGTTACCCCACAAATCAATCTGGGTGCGAGCAAAGTCTGACATCCAGCCCTTTTAAATTAAATTGGCGCAGAGAGGAAAATGAAACGACGCATTCTTTCAGATCAGATCTGTTCTATGTTCATATACCTATAGTATGTTCCCCAGATCTCTATGTTCCCTTATACAATGCTTGCACTGTATTTCAATCTTATTCTCATTTGTTTTAAAAGACATGATAGAATGAACATAGATGCCAGGGAACATTGATAGCAGGGAACATTGATACCAGGGAACATAGATGCCAGGGAACATTGATACCAGGGAACATAGATGCCAGGGAACATAGATGCCAGGGAACATTGATACCAGGGAACATAGATGCCAGGGAACATAGATGCCAGGGAACATAGATGCCAGGGAACATAGATGCCAGGGAACATTGATACCAGGGAACATTGATACCAGGGGACATAGATATCAAGTAACATAGTTTCAAGGGAACATAGATAATAGGGAACATACAAACCAGGGAAGGTATGCAGTATATCAGGGAATATTAATACTGTATAAGGGAACATAGATACAAGGGACCACAGATACCTGGGGACATATATTTTAGGGATCATACTTGAGAACATATATATCAGGAATACAAGTGAACATAAATACAAGGGGACATATATACAATAAAACATAGATATCAGGGATCATAGATACCTGGGAACATATATATCAGGAACTATAGATACAAAGGAACATAGATACCAGAGAAAATAGATATGAGAGAACACAGATACCAGAGAACATAGATACAATGGAACATAGGTATCAGGGAACACAGGAATGGACAATGAGGTATATTACCAATAAGCTACACGCACACATTAGAAGATTGACCAATGTGGTATGAGTGTGACGCCATATTGGAAGGGGCAGATTGTCAATGTAAACAATTTATCATGGCTAGACTCCTCTATAGAACTGTATATTTATATTAACCTTTCATTGGTTAGCTTCTCGTGAACATGTGTACCTTGGCAACATGTGTTTGTCTGATAGTTACTGAGAAACATTTCTGTCAAATCAAAATAGTGGTTGTCAATAGAAAACTGAGTTTCACTGATGCGGTGACCTAAATATAACGTGTCATGGTTGCCACATCCAGCTCTCACCTGCCAATTGTGCTCATGAGGACAAATGAATTCATGTTACCAAGTCTCTGTCTCCACTTTACCAGTCTGGCTCTGCAAGTTTAAACTGTTGATTTGGCTGTTAGAAAAGTGAAATAATCTGAGGTGACATTAGGATCATCAGTCGTGCTCCACTGCTATGAGTCCTGCAGGTAATAGGTGTGGCCCTTGGCTCGAGACCGTTTGAGCTCAGGAAAAAAGAGTTGTGTTTAAACACTGATGGTGGGTTTTATAAAAAAAATAAATACAATTTGCATGCGTCTGAATGGCAGTAAAATTAGCAGCCACCATTGATCCTGAATGATGCAAATCTGCGACCACTTTTATTTGGTTGACGTGCCAACATCAGATGTGTGGGTGGATGCATTCACACATATCAATCAAATACATATACTGGATTTAAACAAGACCATATGTCAAATAACCTAAAAAAAAAAGATCATTAATTGTGTTGTGTTTTTCTTTCCAAAAAATAAAAGCATTTTAACTGAAGTAAAGCCTTCTGATTGACACGACTGTCATGACACATCTCCCTCTGCTGGTCTGAATTATGACTTGCAGTAAATTAAATGCTGCTATTGTATGAGAAACAAAGGAGTCTAGTCAACAAAGCTGAAACACACACACACACACACACACACACACACACACACACACACACACACACACACACACACACACACACAC
>JAUBOC010000170.1:18097228-18109933 GCA_032275365.1 Anablepsoides cearensis | reverse complement strand
GTCAATGCCACAACTGGCCCACTTGTGGTTTGGTCTATATGACCCAAATCTGTCAATGCCACAACTGACCTACTTGTAGTTTGGTCTATAAGATCCAAATCTGTCAATGCCACAACTGGCCCACTTGTGGTTTGGTCTATATGACCCAAATCTGTCAATGCCACAACTGGCCCACTTGTGGTTTGGTCTATATGACCCAAATCTGTCAATGCCACAACTGACCTACTTGTGGTTTGGTCTATATGACCCAAATCTGTCAATGCCACAACTGGCCCACTTGTGGTTTGGTTCATATGGTGCTGGCCCATGCATTAACCACCTGTGCCACATTTGGGCCTCCAAAGGGCTATCATTCTTTGTGGTATCTCGGTGATTAAACTTTTTTATATGTTACTCAAATTAAAAAATCATGACCTTCATCATCAAAAAAAATCTAGATTTATTTTTTAGGTAACAGGAAACGAAGTTGCTAAAAACTGCGAACTGTCTCCCCCTGGTGTCCATAAATGGTAATTTTTTTAAAGAATTTATTAATTTATTTCTACATGTTTTAAAGTTTATCGCTATTATAAAAATTGTATTTCAAACTATAATGAGTTGTTTGTTGAATTGTTTTGAGTTTTTGTCCATTTTCTAAAGTTCCTCCGATCTGGTCTACCTATCATACCGGTTTTGCCGACGCTGCTGGCTCCCAGCACCACGATCTTCACAGTCTTGTTGGGCACACAGTCCAGCAGAGGATACTCCGGGATGGGGACCAGCAGAAAGTTGCTCGACCCGCTGCTGTTCATGTTTCCCGGAGCAGGGTCGCCAGACAGCCGCATTAGCTCCCCTCCTGACGCGCTCTATAAACTCCTGATGGAAACAAAAATCAAAAAGAAAAAAAACTAAAAACCTCCGGGAAAGTATCCCTGCTGGGACAATGAAGAACTCCACAAGTAGTATCCAAGCATCGAGGCACTCGTTCAAAAGGGACCTTCATTTATTGAACCCATAATAATCCATTAGCGGCGGGATTAAAAGAAAAGAAAAATAATCCGGTTCTGCGGTTCAAGATGCCTCTCTGGCTGCAGACAGAGAGCTGAGACTGATAAGAGGGAGGGATGAAGACTCTGATCCGTCCCCCTCTCTAATATCCCCATGGGATCCAGTCTACACTTCCCAGCCCTGGATATTGAATGAATTAATAACGAAAAAAATCAAGTTTTATGACTAGAAACAATGTTGTGATAATAATCACAGCTGTTTGACTTTTTATTTCTGGGACTTTTATTGCTGCTGTAACTTGCCAACGACCCATTGTATGGAAGCCTGTTGATGTCAGTATTTGATATGGCTGTGTATGGAAACTTATTGCTGCCACAACTGAAAAAAATCAAACAAAGCTGCACGTAAAACATGAAAAGGTTTTTGTTTGAGCAATCTCTTTGTCGTTCAATGTCCCGAGTGTCAGCTTCGATGAGCTAGAGCCTTTATTCACATCACAATCTAAATTTGTTACCCCCATCTTGAAGCAGTGTGATAACATGAAGGGTGATAAAATAAATAAATATACAATGAAATAATTAAATGATACACAAAATTATTTAAAGTGAGATTTATTCTTTTCATGGTATATTTGTTTTATTTTTCACCTTTAATCCTTCATAATAACAGAATTAGAACATTAAAAAAATAATTAAATTAAAAATCACCCCATAAAGTGACACATACTGTATTGTAGCCTTTCCCCTAAGTTTCTGTATCTTTTGGTCATTGAATTAGCCTTTTAGAAATGGGTGTTAAAAAACAAGAAACGAGTGACTATTTGATTTTTGTTTTAAAATCCAAAAATTAAAATTTAAAAAAGTATTTCCCTTTCTTAGTGTCAAAAAATATGTATGTTGTTTTAGTTAGCGAATACTGGGTTAGCTGTGCCCACTACTGCAAAGAACAAATTATGTAAATTTGATTCAGGATTTTTTTTTTTAAAGAAACCTTAATAATTGTCTGGTTACCATGACTTTTAAGCGTTCTAATAGATACATAGATAAACTTTTATTACAGACTCAAAGTCCAATAAATAAGGATAACAAACACATTAAAAGAACAAAAAGTACTATATATTACTTATATATGGTACTACTATTTTGAAGTTTAACAATTCTGGAAAAGGTACAAGTTACTGCGTGAGTGACCCTATAGAGTCTTAGTGAAGGTGTTCTAATTTATAAAGTTATTAAAGAGAAAACTTATGACTGCACAGAAAAAACATGCAAACTCCATAAAGGAGACAAATTAAACATTTAATTCTATTTTAACTAATTTTATTTTGTCAGCAGTCAATGTGTTTTAAAACCAAATTATAAACTAAGCTTTATTTTATTTTATTTTATTTTATTTTATTTTATTTTATTTTATTTTATTTTATTTTATTTTATTTTATTTTGAAAACATCCACCGGATATGACTCGTGTATTCCTTGTTTATCTTGACTTCGTCCACTGATTAGGGGCAGCGAGCGGCACCCTCTCTCCGTCCCGGAACTGTGCAGCCACAGCGGCTCTAATTATTTTACCATCGGGGTTCGGTCCAACATGGCGGATTACGGATGGAAATACTGATGACAGTCCGAAAGATCGCCTCGATTTGTACGATGGTAAGGAGCTCTCCGAGCGGGCAGCAGTCTGTCAGGGCTGTCCGCTACTTGAGGCTAGCTGAGCCCAGTGTCTGCTAACATGACAACATGATAACACACACGGCGTTTCCACAAACTTATTCAGCCTTCTTGTTTTAGGGCAGGTCTCCAGCTCTGCTCGTATTTGATTTTTACATGTCCTTGAGTAATACCGAAACTATAAATTCTCTAAGCAGACGTGAATTATCCAGCTTCATCTAGTTTGTGGTTTGTTTACGGGAGGAGGGCTGGAGTGACCAGCGGTCACTTAGCTTAGCCTGTTAGCATGTCGGCTACTGCCTTACTACAAAAAGTTGTCTTCTTATAGCTGTTAGTAGAAACCTTTGCCTCTTTTAATCGATCTGCGTATATTATAATTGAAACCTATGAAAAACGAGTCACTGATGCTGCTGCTGTTCTTTAACCACTCATCATGTATTTTAGATACATCCTTGTTTAGACTCTGACCAAACAGAGATTGGTTGTTGTAGTTCTCTGATTGATAGTGGATGATTTGTGGTTTTAAATGCTTCTAATGGTTTGATATGTTTAGTTTTTACAAAGGGCAATGAGAGCTAGCCTGATAATTGTAAGTAGGGATGCAGCGATATGAAAGTTTCATCCGATATCGATGTCTGATATAATTATTGCTGTTATGGCTGATAACTGATATTTACCGATATTACACAAAAACACAAATTATCTTATACATATACGCACAAACACTCTTGGGTCTTTTTTTATACTGTAAATAAACAACCAGACCTCGTCAATATCACTATCATGATCAAACTGTTGCTGCTCAACCAATCATCTCCCCTCCCAAAACAGAAACTAAAGCTAAAAAGTGGGAAATCTTGGATATTAATATTGGCAAAGTTTTACATATCGGACCGATACTAATATTCAATATTAACGCTGATATATATCGTGCATCCCTAATCGTAAGTGTGCATTGACAAGTTCAGAAGTTGTGAGGACATCTCTATAACACAGCTCCTTTCAAGTCACCCCGTCATTGTTTTCAAAGAGAGCTGTAACAATCTGGTACGAAGACTGGATATTCAACTCAGATCATTTTTGTAGTGCTATCACAGTGAATTGTTGCCTCAGCATACTGTACAGAAATATCCACATAAATTGTAAAAGTTATCAATGTAAGGAAGACAGCAGATTGTATTGAATCTTCACTTTGTCGCTGTCTTCCATCCTGAGCAGCACATTGTAGGAAAGTATCCATATATTGAAATATCGCAATATTTTATTTCCTGATATCAATTCTCAAAAGCACTATATTGATTTTTAATTAAGGCTTAATAGATGGACGTTGTAAGAAGAAAAGTGAAAAAATTCTGATTGCATAAAAATAAACTGAATTTAATCTGATTTTTATGCATGGTGAGCGCTTTATCCAGATTTTTTTTTTTATTAGACTCTTGGAGAAGAAAAATGGTACTATATTGTCTTGCTTACAGTATTAAAATGTAGTATCTCGTGTGTCCAGTATCACCAAATTTTGCCAATACAAAGTCCTACTTTTAACAGGAAGTATCCTCCAGCAGAACCAGGCTAAGCAGAACTAAGTAATAACTCAGGAAATCAACCCTAACTATAGGATTTATCAAAAAGGAAAATCTTGAGTCTAGTTTTAATAGTAGACAGTGTCAACCACAAACTGGAAGATGAAGAGAGAGGAACTGAAAGCTCTGCCTCCTATTCTTCTTTTAGAAACTCCAGGAATCACAAGTTAACCTGCAGTCAGAGAGCAAAGTGCTCTGTTAGGAAAATATGGAAGAATATGGTCTTTATTATAACATGGAGCTTTGCATGTTAGAAGTAAGATTTTAAATTCTATTTTGACAGTGAGCCAGTGGAGAGAAGCTAAAACTGGAGAAATATGTGAGATGATTCTTGTCTGTGTCGTTAAAAGTTAGTATAAATATTCTGGGCTTTGGGGTGTGCTGGTGTTGTGCTGAAAAAAAGCACCCCTGCTATGAAAGGCACCTTCGTCACAGGAAACACATTGACAAAAGGGAAACAGCATCAATAGCAGCGACGCAGATGTGCCTGCCTTTTAATCAGTGTAATTTGGCAGGTATGGCTGATTGCCATTGATTAAAAGAATAGTCAGAGGAAAAATCGGCTGACCACGCTGCCTGTAGGTAGATTGTTATAGACAACACAGATGTGTAATCAGTGTTTTGTAGACCACTCTATGTAACCGGAGGGCAGCATCATTTACCAACCACCACTAAACAAATACGTGTTTCAGTATTAAAGCAGGGCTGGCAAGTTTCTTCAGCCTCTTTGCCACTTTGGCAGCCGCCCCGTGGCTTCCCCCCCCCCAGGAGCTGTGTTGAATTTGGCTGTTGTGACCGTAGAAGCTGGAGCACAAACCAAAAACGACGCTGAAGGGTTTTAATTTGGGATTTATCTTTTTTTTAATTGTTTTTACTGGCTCAAAGTTTGAAGTGTATGTTGTTGTCAGCAAGTATGATTAATAGTCACATTCTTTCATTTTGGTTTACAGTGTGTGTATTTGTTGGAAATTGTTTCACTCGTAATACCGTTTTCTAATGAATCTGGCGGGAAACTCAGTAGCTGATTCCCAAATGTTTTCTACAGGCTTGGGTGGTACCACAGCATTTGGTATACCAGTATTGAAATATGGTGACGGTATTTAAAAGTATTAAGTTATATTAAACCTCTGCCTAGTCACATGACCTATTTAAATCTCTAGCTGGAAAGATATGTCTATTTCAATTTGCGTCAAAAGTGGAGACAGTTTTGAAATTGTGTTGAGAGACCAAATAAAACCGGAGTTATCATGAATAGTACCGTATATGTCACGCAGCAGCAGGAAACACGGTAGTCTCATGGAAAAGAACAGCTCAATCCTCTGTCTCATCCTTCTCTCTCGCCAAAAAAAACATAAACCTCCCCGACCCAAAGTTATTTGACAAACAAAAAAATCTACAGAAAGAAAAAAAGAAAAAAAAGCAAAAGTTGAATGAAGTTCGGCAGCAATGTTGAGAAAGTCAACACAACAGAAACCATGCGCCGCCCCTTTCCACTATCCCCTCGATATTTCAGAATACCGCGGTATTATCTAAAGATAATATGTCAGTATGAAAAGGATCAGCACCGCCCAACCCTATTTAGTATGACCCACTTTTATTAAAGTTAAGGATTTGGCTTCAAATGGAAACTCTGATCTACACACAATTTATTGAAAATATTATTTCATCACAAAGCGAGTCAGATTTTTAAAGTTTGCACAGATAACGGCCCAGATCGGTCCCTCTCTTTTTTTTTTTAAACAGTAGTCGTTTGAGGATGTGGCGCCTGTGGTGCCCAAAAAAAGATTTTCGAGTTTAAATTCATCTGACCACAGAACGGTTTTCGCCCTTGCCTCAGTCTGTTTAACATGAGAGTAGATGGCAAAAGCGCTGCACCATATTGGGAAAAAAAAAACTGAAAATTAGATTTTTTTTTCTCCCTGTTATATATATTTTGAAATGAAAAAATACAGGAATTTTTAACGGATGGTTTAAATAATATGTTATGTTCTGCTGCCATCATGTTGTCGAAGAACCTGCACTGATCTTGCCTCTTTATTTGTGCAGTTAATTAACTATTTACCCTAATTAGTTGCAACATACTCCTATATCTCTTTCTTACTTGTACCATTTACTACTTCTTTTGTTGCTCCTGCCCCAACTCTTTGGAGTTATCATGCGGTCATTAATGTTAAATTACTCGTTTAAACAAGGTACAATTTCTTAGCTTCATATATTTTATTGTTTTGTTTTTTGTTTTTTATTTGTAAGTTATTTCAATAATTCAAAATTTCCCACAGCATCCCAAGTTTTTCAACATTGGCTAATTTAAGACCCCGTGAAAGTAGGTATCACTGCAGACGAGTAGGCATTTCCACAGGAAGGTGTTTTTCAGAGGAACACACCTGATTGGACAAGCACAAAAGGGGGCGTTACTTAAGCGCACCACCTGATTGGATGATTGTTGCTTCGTTTCTTTATATTATTAGCTTAATTTTCAATGTCTTCTCTTAACAAAGAGCTCCAGGTTGCATTTCAAAATAAGAGCACCATCAGTCGGTATGTTTTGTTTTTAATGATACATTGCGATTTGATTAAAAACACAATAGCAGTTTTGGCTGCTGAAATTAATGTGAAAGTAGTTAAAGTCAAAAGTGAAGGAAAAACGAAAGAGAAGAGCCAACCTTTTCGAAAAACAGAGCAAATACAACCGGCCAACCAGTGTTTATGCTCGAGAAACACCTACTTTGAGTCTGCAGAGAACCCTTTCTCACCAGCTGGTTTAAATCCAGGCAGGTTTCATGACGTTCTCTGATCCGACTGTGATGCTTGATGAACCTGAATCGCCTCTTGAAATGACTCGTCAGTGCCGATCGGCGGAAACCAGTTTCCACTTTCTGGGGCAGCAGAGTTCAGTTGACTTTCGTTTCTGTCACTTCAGGAAACTGACTGGTTTCAAGGCTTCACTGACGTTAAACCAGCAATGACATCGTTGGTTATTCATAGTTGTGTGTATTTTCAGTGTGTTTCTTCTTACCCTATTTGTCTGTATTCCACGCAGACATCAAAGGTGTGTGTGTGTGTGTGTGTAGTTTGTTGACATCCTTATGCTGTTTGGGGCTGAATAAATAACCCAGAACAGACAGCTTCTTGTTGACATTCCACAAGCTGCAATGTGATGATGAGAAAACTCCAGATCATCCCTACAGTCGTCATCATTTGTCTGAGTTTCTGTCCATGACTCAGTGTAACATCCATCCATCCATCCATCCATCCATCCATCCATCCATCTCTTCCTTCCTTCCTTCCTTCCTTCCTTCCTTCCTTCCTTCCTTCCTTCCTTCCTTCCTTCCTTCATATATCCGGGATAGGGTCGGGGGATAGCAGCCTAAGTAGAGACACTCCTCTGGGGGAATCCCAAGGCGTTCCCAGGCCAGCTGAGACCCATAGTCCCTCCAGCGTGTCCTGGGTCTTCCTCTGTCCATGGCTCAGTGTAACACTCCCCATAAAGTACCGATTTACCATTTTATAATGCCACCAAAATGTGTTGACTGAAACAATCAATGCAGTGTTTGAGTGTGAGAAAGTTACTAAGTAGTTAGAAACAGCATAACTATATTTTAAAAAGTGGTCCTCTGATGCTTTTAAACCACGTCTATTCATAGCCATTTGACATGCAATGATAGAACATTAATAACCATGCAGTAATAACAATACCGGTATCCAGGGGTAGACATAAGGACAAAATCCAGTTGTCCGCAAAACATTTTGGTTGTCCAAAAAAATCTCAAGAAAAAAGTAATTTAATAAGTCGGCTATATTGTTCTGGAAACAAAGTTTACTATATAAAAATGTTCTCAGTCAGCCAGGTTGACAGTTTCAGGAGCTGCTTCCTAGATCTCCTCCTCATCTTCTTTGAAATAGAGAGCAAAAATATTAATTTACTTTAATCCAGGTCTTTTTTCCTCGTTGTCCACCGGACAACCTGAAGGTGGGATCTGGTTGTCCGAAACGAAGGTAGGTTGTCTCGGACAACCTAAACAATGGTTATGTCTACCCCTGCCGGTATCACAGTATTGTTGTATACCTCATATTTCTTACTGATTGAGAGGGAAATTACCGCAGTAACATGACAGGAATTGCCTGCTACACCTACTAACCTCCTCCTGCTGGATAGGCTATGCTAATGTTTTCACTTTTCACCACAAGCAGGCTTTTATGTAGAATTCTGGAAGAAGGCGTTGACATTTTAACACTCTTTTACGGAAGTTTGTGAAATCTACGGAGGGGAAACATTTTTTTTTTTTGACAATGCATAACAAATACTGAAGCTGTAACGTGGCTACACACCTCCTCTATGAGCTAAAATCTGCTGTGGTAGTAGCTGCGAGTCATTCCACACACATACTCTGAGAGCTGACAGAATGTGGAGGATTGTTTTAAAGACAAAGATGCAAAAAAAAAACATCAATCTATTTGTGCATAAAGATGACACATTTATGTATTTGAGATTGCTGTGAGACATGATTATAAAGTTTTAACAAAATTTAATACAGAGAAACTGTAAAGTATGATGATGTGTGGCAGGAACACAGCTGCAGCAAACACACGTCTTTCTGTTTCGACAGAGCAGAGAAAAAGGAAGAGGGAGATGAAGACATAAAGGAAAAAGGGAGAGTTTTTACTTCTGTTTTGGAAAAATTGCACACGTTTAAGTGTCTACCACTTTTTGGTAACCTGTCATGGTTAATGTGTGAAATCTCTTTGGTAAAACAATCATTTTACCTCCCCTTTCCCCTCCACCTGCTAGGGCGCCAATGCCTCTGCCTTGGAAAAGGAGATTGGACCGGAACAGTTTCCTGTAAATGAACACTACTTTGGATTGGTCAATGTAAGTGACACTGACTACACCCCACACTTGACTCACGCTACCTTCACTTTGCAGGCAAAACTTTCACTTTCAGCCTCACAATCATGTTTACCACCCCCTTTTTCTGTCTTTTCTAGTTTGGGAACACCTGCTACTGTAACTCAGTGCTGCAGGCTCTGTATTTCTGTCGACCGTTCAGGGAGAAGGTGTTGGCATACAAGGTAAGTGTGGAAGAGACACTCTGTCCTATATTTGTACAGTAAACTGGCTGTTCATTTTGAAAAAATCTACTGAAAAAAATTAGCTGTTTTGACAGTTGCGGATTGTTAGAGCAAGGTACAAAATGAAGCAGGCAGTTCAGCCAGTCTACAAACTAGAGGGGCAACAATAAATGAACCCGTATCGAAGACACTTGTATCGAACAATACAGATTTTTAAAATCTATTGTTATTTATGTCTTCTTAGGACGCTCTGTGTTGAAGGATCAGTGGATCTGTGTTCAACTACTCCACCTAGGCTGCATTTTTGAGCGCAGATCCTCTGAGAAACTTATTTTTTTTGCAACATCTAATTTAAACGCTGGCCTTTTGAGGTTAAAAAAATGTTTAATATTAATTTCAATAAATTGCAAGTTAAAAAGGGCATGGAAATTTCTCTTTTTTGTATCGAAAAAAAAAACGAACCGTGAGAATAAACTATCGAACCAAACCGTGAATTTTCTGTATCGTTGCACCCCTACTACAAATATAACTGCTTCTGGGCTGTTAGCAAAATATCTTATGAATAAAAACTTTCAGAAATTAGTTTCTTATTATTGGATGCACATCTTGAACTGATTAACTTTTGGAGTCAACCTAATTCAGACTGACGTTTTAGCTAACGGAACTTCTAAACTCAAAAATATAAAAAATTTTTAGTCTTTATGGAACTGAGCTAACATTTGTTGAAGAAAGTCTCATCTTTAACACATAATTTAAACCAGAGGTGCTTAAACCTTTTGCTACACGGGACAAAATTGTGAAGTTGAAAGTACTCGCAGGCAATTAAAATTTGCTCCCTTTAATGTGAAAGTTTGGTTAATTCGCATTTCAAGAAAAAAAAAATCTTATTTTGGTAAACTTAAAAAATTGAAAAGATTTTGTACACAAAATTAGCAAAAGGTGATCCTTCTAAACAAGCAAGCCATAATCGTGGGCGGTAAAAATGAACTTGCCGTAAAAGGCCCATGGGCCTCACTTTGGACACCCCTGCTTTAAACATTATCATATTGTGGAAGTTCCTTTGTAAACCTTTGACAGGCAGGGCAGAAAGTAATAATAAACTGGTGAGCAAATGACAGCCTTTTACATTAAAATAATAAAAACCTTCAACCAAGCAGTTAAATATTCAATAAACACCCTGAGAATAACAAAGGCAAGAATGAAAGTGTTTCTAGTGACGTGAAAAATCCATCAACCATCAAACAAGCTACATTATCAGCACTAAGCATGATTTTTTTAAATAAAATAAATTTCATAGGTCTTAAAATGTTAAAATTAGTTGGAAAACTCTACATCAAATGACATCAAAAGTCTGAAAGTGTCGGCTGTATATTGTTTGTTGTTTTTAATAATGAATTAAAACCACTTCCGTGTTTAATGTTATAGAGCTCTTCCCATGCATCTCAGTAATACACCAGAAGTACATTAATAAAACCCAGCCATTAATCATCAGGGTTACTTGTGCTGTAATAACATGGCTGTGACATTTACAAGCTTGTTAAATTCTGCAGGCTCATAGTTCGTTCCTCTCCTCCCTGCTGCTTCTCAGGTTTTTTACAGCAAAGGTTACATTGCTTTAAATTTTAATATTTATGATTTTCCTCTCGTTAGAAACTGTACAGCTTCTGATTTTTCAGAATTCTGATTGGTTGTCTGATGTAGCTACACAAAGGCATTCAGATGTAAAGTCAGAACCAGCATTGACTTAACAAGCAGCTTATCAGCTCAGTAATCCAGCTTAGCAGGATCTTTTTAGTTGTTGTTTAGTTGGATAGTCTAAAGTTGTCCATTAGTGTTGAGTCTACTTCGTACTGCTGGCATCATTTACCTATAGGCCAATTTGGCTACATTTCTTAGAAAGTGTAGCAAATTAATTTAGACTCAATTGTATGATAGTTTCTTCAAATATCAGTTGGTATAATGCATGTTCTAAACTCCATATTAACCACATATTACTAAACCCCAAACAGGAAGTTAAAGCCAGAAGAAGTAGTGTCCTTATTGGCTGGTTACAGGGCAAGTTTTAAGTCCCGCCCACTCCACGTAAACAATCACAACTTTGCCCTTTATTCATTAAAAATAAAACATATTGGTCCGATATGTAAAACTGGACTGATATTAACATCCGATATATTTTAGCTTTATGTTTCTGTTTTGGGAGGGAAGATATTAGGTTGAGCAGCATCTGTTTAATTATGATAGTGATAATGATGCTGTGTAGTAGGGGTGTAAATCACCAGATTTATCACGATACAATATTACATTGATATATTTAGATAACGATTCGATATTATTATAATAACGTCTGTCACGATACGATTTCGATTCAATTCATTTCACAAGTCTACGGTCGATATAATGTGATTTCATATGTCCATCTAACACAATGACTGTGTTAGATGGGCATATGATATTGATTCTCATCAAGATTATGATGACGATATAGATGGATATTTTCATTTTGCCTCGATATAACTGAATCATGAACCATTCAAATCGATATATCGATATAGATCGATGTATTCTTACACCCCTACTGTGTAGCCAGGAATAATTGAAGTACCATGTCAGAGGTCTGGTCATTTATTTACAGTATCAAAAAAAGACCCAAGTGTGTTTGTGCGTATATGTATAATATAATTTGTGTGTTTGTGTAATATCTGTAAATATCGGTTATCGGCCAAAACAACAATAATTATATCTAAAATCGATATCGGCTAAAATTTTCATATTGGTGCATCCCTAAATCCAAGTAATAATAATGATACTAAACTCAAGCCATGCACTTGAAATCTTGTAGCTCCACATATTTATCTACAGAACAGAAATCCAGTTGCTTCGTCTTTTTTATTAGATTTTTCCATTTCCTGGATGACTGGGAATCCACATAAACATCTGTTAGTAATGTCTGTATCGGACCAAATCTTTACTAACTTTACATTACTGGAGCAAAACTTTTCTTTTAGCACATTTTTGGCACTCACGCACAGGTCTGGTTTGTATATCAACGTGGTGACCGTGCATTGACTTCCATTCAATTTTTGGAAATTTTATAGCCTAACCCTGACCATTTACTTTAAAATTAACCTCACAGGTACCTGACCCTAAAACTAACCCAAACTCAATTCACACCTTGGTCCTAAACCTAACCCTTCATCTGTAATTTGCATTTAGACCTATTGCTGGGTTGCAGTCATGTGACTCAGATGATGCAAGAAAGTCAGATGGGGGGCAGGAAGTGATTTGTTCCATTCAAAACACAGTGAAATAGATCACAGCGGGTACACTAATGCCCTAAATGTGCTGGTGCAGACAAGATATTGTGAAAAACTATGTGTACATTTAGGATATGATCCATAT
>JAUBOC010000170.1:18083582-18097128 GCA_032275365.1 Anablepsoides cearensis | reverse complement strand
TTGACGTGTTTCCATTGAGCAAATTTATTTTCGAAATTCTAATTTGCGCGTTTTCATGGTCAATGGAAACGCAGCTACAGGCACAGTTGCATGAGGAAAATGACCTGTTTTGAGAACTCACCTGTTTGTGTTTCAGGTGAGCAGTAAGGATGAGGACTTCCTGGATCTGTCGGTGGATGTAGAGCAGAACACATCAATCACACACTGTCTCAGGTGCTTTCATCAATCAGACCTGAAACAGAAGCGATGACACTGAGAGGAGCTGTTCCTTAAACGCTTGTAAATGTGTGTTTTTATTTTATTGAACAGGGGTTTCAGCAACACAGAGACGTTATGCAGTGAATACAAGTATTACTGTGAGCAGTGTCGCAGTAAACAGGAAGCCCAGAAAAGGTTAGTAATGTCATCACTGTCACTAACAGTAAGGGATGTATATTTTAAGCCAGGGTGTCACATGAGCATTACGTTTTCATTTTTTACTTTGACCAAACACGAAATGTAATGTTCCCCATCTCAAACAATAACTGAGCTCTACATGGTATTTCCTGTAGGGGTCACCAGCTTTATCACGATACGATATTACATTGATATGTTTGGATGATGATTCGATATTTCTTGATATCATAACGTCTGTCACGATACTATTTCGATTAAATTCAATTCACAAGTCTGCAATCGATAAAATGCAATATCATACGCCCATCTAACACAATGACTGTGTTAGATGGGCGTATGATATTGATTTTACATCAAGAATATGATGATGATATAGATCGATATTTTCATTTTGCCTCAATATAACTGAATCATTACCCATTCAAATTGATATATCGGTATAGATCGATGTATTGTTACACCCCTAATTTCCTGCAAAGAAACAACACTGTAACGCATCCTCTTATAAACACTGAAAAGTACTACGTGTACGACTGACTTGACATGAAGCAAATAATACAGAAATACTAATAAAAGTAAAAGTACTCACCGAGATGTTGTGAGTAGCTGCCATCTTGAATTCTGAACTCTTCCCACTTTCTGACAGGGAATTCCCACTGGAGGGGCGTTCCATTTTTAATTTACGACTTGCAAGTGGGAAGTTCCCACTACCCAGTAAAACGGGACCCAGCACAAGTAGCCAGTTATCATGTACTTTTGAAGCCTGTGTACTTCCACCTAGTGAATGGATGTCATAATTCTGTGGGTAAAATAATCAACATGATTTGACACGTTTCAAACAAAAACAATTTTGTGTTTCATCTGGTACTTGATATTCAAGTTCCAATCAGATACTGTTGTTCTTCTGTATAGACCTCCAACCAGCTACCTCTAGGGTAAAATCCAAACAGTATGACCTGGAACTTATATTTCAATTTCTTACAATTCATCATAATAAGTTTTGCAATATTTATATATTATATTTATTTATTATATAAATGGTAGGTCCAGGCATATACTCAATATAACCAACAATAAGAGAATATTCTCTATCCTTATCTAAGGACACGGACAGATCTATTGTACAACAGTATTTACAGTAGTTTTTTAATTGCACAGATGGATAAAAATATATACGATTATTAAAGTGTTAATGAGTCCATTTGAACTCAGAAACAAGTAAAAAGTACAACACAGATGTTTTTGTGCCTAAAGTTGTCACAACTTTTTAAGTCATGGTCTGGATAATTATTAGATTGCCTCCAGCATAGCTAAATGTATCAGGCCTATTTCACGCTACACAATGCGGTGGTCCATCCATTGGCCAGCACCAAAAAAACCAAACCCCAACTGGGCCAGCTGCGGCATGCCAACTTAAAATCAGTGCCATCATAGCCAGATCTGGCCCACGCCTGTTTTTGTGGGTAATGTGTTAAAAGATCAGGATAACAAAACGTTACATCTGGCAAACCCTTCAGAATAAAGGCACTACTAAAAAAGTAAAATAAGAAGCATCATATAGAGGGTAGGTACAATGTTTAAGCAATAAACCTGAAGGTTATAACCTGATACAGTTCTGTTTTATTTTTGCTGGGGTGGCAGCAGTGTGCTTCCGTACACCATTTTTTTTTTATCTTTTGTGGAAAAAATATTATTTACCTATTAATTTGCCATTTTTTTTTTCTTTATTTTTCTTCACCCACACTGTTTCTGCTGAGCTGCGTAGGAGCAGTTTCAGATTCTATAAGTAGCTCAATGCTGCAAGAACGGCACTATCACATTTTATTTGTTTATTTGTTTGTTTGTTAGCAAACACACACTATGCCCACCTGGTGTCACCATAGCAGCCAGACGGCGTCTTCCTGTTACACTCTAAGAATTAGGTGCTGTTGTATTATTTACAGAAGCACCGGACACGGCTCTGATAGCGCTGCCTGTGGGTTTTTCTGTTTTGTATTTTTAGAATTCTGTGGTTTTCAGTGATGGGTTAGAAACTGGTTCGCATCTGTGCGGCTGAATGTATTTTAGTAACAAACCACCATGTTTTAGTTCCTGTTAATGGAACATCTAATAGATAGATTAGATAGATTTTCCATTGAGATAAACAAGTATTTTAAGTCCTCTTCAATCAGCCTTTCTTATTTTTTACCCATCAGGATGAGGGTAAAGAAGCTGCCCATGATCCTTGCTCTCCACCTGAAGCGCTTTAAATACATGGACCAGCTGCACCGCTACACCAAACTGTCCTATCGCGTCGTCTTCCCCCTGGAGCTCCGCCTTTTCAACACGTCGGGAGACGCCACCAACCCCGACCGCATGTACGACCTGGTGGCTGTCGTCGTTCACTGTGGCAGGTGGGGTTTTTTTCTCCTCAGTAAGTTTCTAAGAGCATTTTTGTTCAGACAAAAGCATGAGACGTAACTAGTGTTCAAGATATTATTCTACGATCATTGTTTTCTACCGTGTTTTGAACTGCTTTATGTTTGGACCTTCAGCTTGTTCCAAAGCTTCACACCACAGACAAAAGTACAGAAACTTTTTCTTGTTCTGATCATCTTTGTTTGATTCTGACATATTTTTTAACTCAAACTCCTTCGCTTCTCTTGAACCTCTTGATGTTTTTGGGAAACAATTCTTTTAGAACCTGGAAAATTAATTTTTGATAAAACCGGCTAACCCTGCATTTTACTGGTTTTCCTGCTCCAACACAGCTGATTAAGTGATTGAATTACGTCTTCCAGTTCTACAGAAGTCTGATAATCTCCCATTTATGAAAGTCAGGTGTGTTGGAGCAGGGAACCAAGTAAAACATGCAGGATAGCAGCCCACAAGGACCAAGATTGACCACCGTTGGGCTAGCCATTAGCCTAGCCTGAACCACACAGTCTACCTTATACCTCATTCTCTATAGGCCTTTTTGCACTGCAAGCCCTGACCTGGCTCAGTCTGGCTTCAAACCTAGATGCCACATGGTTGCATTTGCTCTCATGTTGGATTCTACCCCAGTTTCTGGAACCCCGAGATCTGTGGTTCTATCCAGACTGAGCTTTTTGGCCAAATATGACATCAGCTCCTGTTGTTCCTTGATTGGTTCACTGAACGTTTGGATTACGTCACACAGATAAGATTAACTTTACCTGAATCGTTTGCAACAAATGTAATTTTTTTTTCATACGAGTTTAACAAAACAACAACAAGCTAACAAAAAGCTACGATTAGCTTACCGCCCTCTCATTTTAAGTACATACAGCTAGATGGTCCGGTACAGTCTGTGGTACTTTTCCTTTGAGTTTGGTGTAGTCCATTATTGTTTTTTCGTAAATAAAACGAAATAAAATTACACATGACTAAAATTACGATCCCCGCCCACATCGAGGCTGCTCTCTGCTCAACCCGAACACACCCAGGGTCAGAACAGAGTAAGATTGAACCAACTGGATCGAAAGGCGGGCCATGCCAAGCCTTACAATGCAAAAATGCCTACGTTGAGCTAAAAATTAGTGTGGTAGTAGCTGAGAATCATCTTACAGCCAAGAAGATCAAGCAAGAGTTTTATGTTTCAAGACTTTGGGCAGTTCTCAAGCAATGCCAGTTTAACTTGTCTAAGCCTTGAGATAACTGTGTTCGGAGCATTTTATTTTTACTTACCACCTCTTTTTTTGACACCATTATCCACCTGATATATTGTGCTACTTGTATAAATCTGATACTGTGTCACAACGTGTCTCTGTTCTGTCTCTGCACCGCAGCGGTCCAAACCGCGGACACTACATCACCATCGTGAAGAGCCACGGCTTCTGGCTGCTGTTTGATGATGACATCGTAGAGGTGAGGAAAGCATGTTTACCTGTAGCTTCACTTTGTTCCTTTACACTTTACACCACCCTTATCCTGTCAAGCTCCTACTGTTTCCTGTCAAAATGTTTGACAGTTTGGTGCGTAGATCTTTGATGAGCTGATGGCTTTTTTCCCCCTACTTGTTTATTTTTAAGGGTCTGTGGGGCACAGATATGTTAGTATCAGGTTAAATTAATACCAGCAGGTTAGAGAGGTCCAGTAATCATAAAATGGCCAAAAACCAAATTTGTACCATCTAGTAAAACCTATTTCCATCACTGAATATTTCTGTATAAAAACAGTCTAAACACATATTTTCTCTGTTTGGCCACAAGTCTGTATGTTTATGGAGCTCATTGTTTAGTTTAATCTGGCATCAGTCAATTAATCTAAGGTAATTCAACATGAGATATTTAAGTGTTTTATCTTATTGTACTGGTTTAAATAAGCTGTACAGTCTAGCTTTGGTTCAGTTTTAGATTTTAGTTTTTCCACTTGTAAAAGTTTCTGGTTTTGCTTTAAACCTGGTGAGATGTTCTCCTGCTGTGTGAACACAGAGGAACCGGGCTCAGTGCTTGTCATCACAGACTAATGTTAGAAACTGAACCCAGTATTTTTCCACTACACTGGAAGGAGGCCCGTTCAGACATCTGGTGTCTGTGGGATTCTGCTGAGTGCGCAGAGCAGAAATACTAACATATCATTTTAATGGTTTGTGGAGATTTACTCGGCCTCCCTGGCGCAAGATTCCCGTTATTTATTTCAATTTTATTCTTTCTAGAACCAAACATTTGATCTAAAGCTTGAATGACTTAATTATCCCTGTTGGGTTCTTTTCTAACTGGAACTAAAACTTTGTCTGAACTTGATGCCACTTCCCTTTCAACACTGACTTAAAGTATGGACAGATGTCAGAATAAGTCATTGAAATACACAGATTATGACAGTTGAACTTTGTTCTTGTGTAGTTTTAAGCTTAACAATGTCTTCAGCTGTTAAAGAAATTTTGTTAAGAAAACTGAACAGACTGAAAAATATGACCCAAACTGAATATAAAGATTTCTACGCATCACCAGAGAGACTAAATCCAACTTTTCTGCACTCATAAAGACTCCAAGTACACAATTGGTAAAAAAAGGGGATATGTCCCATTTTAATACCTAGAAAAATGGTTAAAAAAATGGTTTAATTGGTCTCATCAGTTGGCCGATGCTTGTCTCAAGCTTAAAAAGACATTAATCAGTGCAGAATACAAGACAGAACCAGACCCCTGAGTAAATCCAGACCATGTTTCTCTCTTACAGAAAATCGATGCGCAGGCGATCGAGGAGTTCTACGGTCTGACGTCGGACATTTCCAAGAACTCTGAGTCGGGATACATCTTGTTCTACCAGTCGAGAGACTGAAGCGGCCAAGCGATGAATCCCCAATAGACTGTCCACCCAACAGACGGGTGGGGGAGGGCGAGGGGGGGAGGGGAGCCACCGGCTGAGTCCACTACGTCCAGGCTTTATACCTCGTAGGTGGAGATTTGCGCCGGAGCGCCGTTCAGCCGGGTTTAGTAGGACATGCGCAGGTTGCATGCCAGCCTCCTGGTTTTCCAAATCCTCCAAAGTCCACACTGCAACAAGCACCTTAATGTATAAAACTGATCCTTTCTGTAACACTTGCTTTGCACTGTGGCATCATTAACTCCGGTCCAAGAGGCTGACATCACCGTGCGCATGGTGTTGAAGGTAGAGTCCGATGGGGACAGTCTGCAGTGAAGCTGAAACACATTGTCAGCTTGTGTTGGAAGATCTCATGGGTGCAACTGGTGTCGTCTTTAGCATTTTCTTCGCTCTTACAAAACTGAATTAATTTTTTCTTGCAGGGGGCTACAGCAATGGTCATATGTTTTTTTTTTTGTTGTTTTTTTTGGCTGCGATCCGTTCCTTATGTGTTCACCTTCTAAAAAATTCCTTGACATTGAAGAAACTCGAGCTGGGCAGTGTACCAGTTCATAACGAAAACCGTTTTTTTTCATTTTTGGTATTAGATTTTTCTGTATTTGGGCATACCATTTTAAATAGCCTGAGCAACAATAAACCGTTTCACGAGGAACTTTTTCCTTGCTGCACCGCTGAACACGTAGGAAATACAACCCTAATTCCAGTTAAGTTGGGATGTTGTTCAAAACATAAACAAAAGGGGAATATGATGATTTGTAAATCATTTTCAATCTATATTTAAACTATATTTATATTTTTTGGAACGTGTTGCAGGCATCAAATTTAAAATAAGTGAATATTTGTAACAAAAAACACCCGTTTGGATATTAAATATCTTGTCTTTGTAGTGTATTCAAATAAATATAGGTTGAAAAGGATTAGCAATTCATTGTCTTTTTATTTATTTTGTACTCAACGTCCCAACTTCATTAGAATTGGAGCTGTGGGTAGGGTTTGGAAGAGGGCGTTAATATTTTAGCCCCTCCCCCTGCTGACAAAAGTTTAGCAACTTATGGAGAGGGAGGGGAGATTGTAGCAAACAGCTACTGAAGCTGTAAAATCTCTATCCAAGCCTGGTGTAATTTATTCTCCGTTTCTGGCTTTATAAAACTGCGGTCCAGACTCCGTGCTAGATCTGAATCAAAGTTTTGCCAAGCACTGAAGTCTGCCCCAACACTAAATCTTATTGGCTAGTAGGCCTATAGCAAAAGCTGCACCACATTCAGAAAAATTTTGGTTAAATTTCAGCAAACCCAAAAGTTGCGTAAGCGAGGCGTAGCAAACTAAAAAGGGGCGTCACAAAGTACTTGGGCTTTAAAAGCTTGATGCTAAAAAATTGACTGTATTCTGCAAATTCTGTAGTTAAAGTTGTCGCTGTAGGCAGGAACACGAACAATTGACTCCACTTCAGCCGCAAACATGTATTGAAATTAGGGATGCACGATATATCGGCATTAGTATCGGTATCGGCCGATATTGGTCATTTTTTAGAATATCGATATTAGTCCGATATGTAAAACTGGGCCGATATTATTGTCCGATATTGATTTCCCACTTTTTAGCTTTGTGTTTCTATTTTGGGAGGGAAGATGGTTGGTTGGTTGGTTGGTTGGTTGGTTGGTTGAGCAGCATCTGTTTGATCATGATAGTGATATTGATGCTGCGTAGCCAGGAATAACTGAAGTAAGGAGCCATGTCAGAGGTCTGGTTGTTTATTTACAGTATAAAAAAGACCCAAGTGTGTTTGTTCTTATATGTGTAATAAAATTTGTGTGTTTGTGTAATATCCGTAAATATCGGTTATCAGCCATAACAGCAATAATTATATCGGATATTGATATCGGCCGAAAATTTCATATCTGTGCATCCCAATTTGAAATACCAAGACTGTTTAGAAATGGGCACCCTCAACATCTAAAACTAGAACTCCAGGAGGGACCTCGAGTCAAACGTCTATTGCATTTGCTTAGAGGTTTCCCTGCGAGATAACAAGCGAGCAGTGGGTAAAATAACAAACATCAATCATAGCTTCTGAGCCACTTTACTGCAGTATTTTCCCTCTCAATCAGTAGAAACACAGAGGTGTACATGAAAAGAAAAATACTGTCAAATATTGTGATACCGGTATAATTGTTAAAAAAAACATTATATACATTTTTGATCAAAGCACTAGAAGAAACTTTAACAGCACCTTTTACCACAGAACCACTGCTATGACCTGAAGGGTTTGAATGTGAACACTGAGGCGTGAACAGAGACAGTTTGTTGGGTTTTTACTCTTTAGGTTCGTAATACATATTAAAATCAACATGAAATGAAGCGCAGAGGGCCGTTGCTGAATCTGATAAACTGAGTTTCAAACTGATGAATACCACTCAGTATTTATAATAAAAGAAAATAATTTATCTTTATATTAAATATTTTTAATAAGTGAAGGAAACTGACCAAAAATTACAGTTTTTAGTATCTGTAAGTGAGTAAGTCTGGGTTTTATTAGATGGTTTTAGTGATTTTCTGTTTGCATTGTTTTAAGATTGTGTTTGATCACCAAAAATAACTGAATTTTTTGAATGACTTACTTTTATTAGTTGTTTTTACAAACTGAAAAGGACAAGCTTCAGAACAAGAACCTACAAAATGTTTTTAAAAGGCATTGTGCCGTTATGAGCTATGTTTGGTACCAGACTAATAAAAACTTGAGAAAGAAGACTGAATGAAGAGCAAGTTAGACAACAGCATAAGTTATTTTCTTTTTTTCAATTTTATTTTAATTCAGGCTTTTCATGGCTTTGACCTCATTTGACATTTTAAAATACCACAATAAACATTTAAACACACTGAAAACCCTGTACCCTGTACTGTTAGCTGTACCCAGTGGTGGGTACAGCTAACCAAGAATTTAGCTTTAATCCGCTAACTTAAAATATAGCTTTGCTAACGCTAAACTTCTAAATATGTAAAAATAAATAATTTTAAAAAGCAGGTGCTAAAGCTAAACAGCTAATTGCTAAGATAGCTGTCCTTTATTTTCCTTCAAGCTGAAGACTTGTGGGACTGACACAAACCTGTCTGCGTTTGCTTGCTAGTTTACCGTTAGCGGACTTAAAGTTGGCAAAACCTCATTTAGCAGAAGCTAACTGGTCAACTAGCTAATTTCAAAGTTAATGAAAAAGCTAAACAGTTAAATGAAAAATTGGTTAAACTATAAGCTGTTAGCTTATTAGCAGAACCATGCCCACCACTGATAAAAAAAAATATTACACAAAATAAAAACCAAACCACCGGATAAGGTTTGTGTTTTGTTCTATAAGTAGTTCCAAGTTTTTATTTTAGGTTTGAAGCCATTGGTATATAGGTGTCAGCATAATTAAAATGCAACAATAATGGTTTTATGATCAACAATGGGCAACCTATTAAGTGTTTGACTTCAAAACAATTCTAAGCGTTTAATTTTGAACAGCGATGATGGGGTTTAAATCTTCAACAGCTTAGTTGATAGAAAATGCTTTCAAATCTAGCTCGAGTCCTCTAAATACAACACTAAACCCTCTGTGCGTCTCCTTACCTGACTGATCCACTTGAAGGAAATAATCCAAATCTAAAGAATGTGTGGCAGCAAGTTCTCAGGTGTTTCACCTTTTTTTTTTTTTTTTTTTTTACAGTTCAACAAGACTTTAATCAAAAACTGTGGATTTACTTTTATTCATACCAAATGAAGTTATTACTTATAGCTTTTTAAAAATACAAAAAGCACAAAATTCTGTTACTTCTTAGGTAAAACTCCATAGACCGAGTACAGAACCAATACTTTTGTTTGTTTTGCTTTGTTATTTAAAGTGTATTATATTTATCATACAGCGAATGTTCATGTTATCCTTGTATTCTTAAGTGTTTCTTTTGTTTTTGATATATTTTACAAATTCTCATAGTCTACTTATATGTAGGCTCATCTGGATTCTCTTTCTTTCATGTTGGGAGTTTGTAATGAGAGGTGTGGATGTGTACATAAATACAGATACTATTATTAATATTATTGTCATACAGATAAGTGCTTGCTTTAAATAATCAGCAGACTGACATCAGAAATGGCAATCTGCATTAAGTTTTAAGGAATATTCTGGTGTTAGAGGATTGCCACACTGAAAAAAACATACATTTAAAGACCAGGGGCCTCGTGTATTAATAGTGCGTGAAAGTGTGTGAAAATATACACACTCGTTTTACCTTCCGTAAACCGAAAATGTGCGGACAGCCACACAAACTGTTTTAAACCACAAATCTGACATAAGTCCCTAAAAATATGACTTAGTTCAGTTTTCTGCAGAACATCTGAACACGATACGTTTCTTTAGTTTGGAAAAAACCTTTTTGTTCGTATGCCAAATGTTAAAGCTTCGTACTCTTTGATACACGAGGCCCCAGATGTTCTCCTGTTACAGACTGCCATTAAAAGTGAAGCTGTTTCTGTGATGACGGTGTTGAAGGAATAACTGCTCTGAAGTGCATAAAGGATTTTTGAGGAAAAAAAGAAACTGTGTTTTGTTTTGTTTTTTTTAGCTGATGAAATAACGTCGGGGTTAAACTTTAAGTTGATAAAGTGAGGTGAGATAATTAAATGAATTCCTGCTGATTTTGTAAGTTTACTCTGCTGATAATATAAATAATGGATGAAGTGACTCCTTTAACTTCCATTGTCAAATTGTCAATTTTTGGAGCGATGCCATGTATTTTTGGTGCTAAAGTCCATCATTAATCAGTCATGGTCGATAGAACTTGGCCTTTTTAAATAATGTTGGTTAAATAATAAAAAATACTACAGATGTTTTTTTTTTCAAGCATCAACTCTTTAGTTAAGTAGTTCTTACATTGCTGCAGTGAGTTCAAATAATTCAATAGTTTAGCTGTGATACATCATGATAGTTGGTGGGGGAGAAAGAAAGACTTTAAAACACTCTAAAAATGACAACATGGCTTCCATTAAACAAGTCCTCAATAGCGATTTCCACTCGTGACGTCCTATCATTTACAGTACATTCATTATCTGTGGCAATCTCAAATGATTGGACAATGGGCATAGATTATACAGAGATTCAGTGACAATATTGTAGCAAAAAAAGATGTTCCTAGAGCGAATTCGGACATCCGACTTAGGGAATCACAGGAAAGTTCAATTTAAAGGTTGACTGGAGGGTCGAGGTCTTTGACAGACTTCTATTTATGTATGTGTGGGTTTTTTATCACTCGAGCCACCTCTTCTGCATCGTTTAAAGACACTTAATGGTGTTTAAAATTTATTTAAGTAGGAAAAGTTTCACCATATGTGTGACTGAGTGCAGTAGAGCTCTGTATGAGGCTAGCGTGGATGCTACGAGTAACGCTAAAGTAAAAACGGAAGGTTTTCTCAGTGCAGGTTAGGGTTAGTCTTTTACCTCAGATAAAATGTTTGGAATAGACCTCAAGTCCAACCTTGCACTTCTTTTTCCCAGTCAAACTGTTAGCTAGCATTATAGCTTGGGGAAAAGTGACAAAAATAGTCCTTCCATGTGGGGACGATAGCTGTATCCTGAGTCACTGTTACAAGAACCGTAGCACAATGTTTAGTGGTCCTCCTGGTGGAGTTTAATGCCGTTTTCCCCAAATTTATTTAAGTTCAAACACCGCTAAACTGGCGCACTGTGATTTTAAACAAACAGAGCTGCTGCCAGAGTTTGTCACACACGCGTGTGACAAACGTGTGACAAAATCATGTGACTAGTGTTCTAAAAATAGCTCAAGTGGAGATTAAACTTCCTGTTGCCTAAATGAGACAATTCAAATTCGATACACTTAAAATAATAACGGTTCAGAAAACTTTCCACAAACATCCACTAGAAAAAATCTGAACTCTCCCTTTAAAAGCTCTCCAGCCTGTGTTGAGTGAGGTCATCTCCCGCTAGTATTCCTTACATTCATCTGACTCACATTATTGTGCCTCACATAGAAAAGCCTCAGTGACTCAGCAAGTTTATTTTCACTTCCTTTACATGAAAAACATAATTAACTTTGATTAAGAAAGAAATGCAGGAAAAGGCAGATTAAAACACTTTAATGACTTTTTTTTTACAATGGTATAGAAAACAAAAACAAGAAGAAACGTATAGGTTCTTCTAAAAGAAGTAGAAAAATAAAAAGGAGACATTCATCTGTTTGTTGAGGAAAATTAAGGACAGGAGTGAAAAAAAACAACAAAAAAACGAAACAAGAATCCGTTCGAAGACAGCTGCTAGCTATTTGGCACTATTCCCAAACCTAAAACCCTCGACCAGAATCATCAGTCCAGACTGGAGGAACACTTAGAAACTGGTAAATACTGCCATCGTCTGCTAAAAGAGAGCTTTACACCTGTGTAGTCAGAATACCTGCATAACTTCATTGTCTCATCTGTTATAGTGTTTTTTAAAGAAAGTTCAGTTCAAATGTGTCACAAAGACACCGTTAACTTATATAATTATTGATTTTGAGAGCATTCAGAAACCTCTCATGTCAGAGTTGTGTTTGGGATAATCAGGTAATAAACAATTACAGGTGAAGGACGGAGGAGATTTATAGTCAAAATAGCTGCTGACAGATGAAAAGAAACATGGTTTGTTGATGTCACATGTACTACCTGTTAAAATCATGAAAAACAACTTATACACAGACGTTTTATACTTGAAAACCTTTGTGTCTTTGAACTAAAGTGAGTGCAACTGTATCAAAGCCACACATACTGTATACTGCGTTTGTGCAAATCTGAGTTTTTCCTGATGTTAGCACCAGTGGTGGGCACAGCTAACCAAAAAGTTTGCTTTGCTAACTCTTAATCCACTAACAAGTATAAGGGGCTTGTCGCTCGAAAGCCTCGATAAGACGCCAACGTTGATCATGCGGTAGCATGATTGTTTACATCTACTGCCGCCATGTTTCTAATGACTTATCGCAAGAACACGTGTGACTTTAATAGCATTTCTTACTTAATGGAAACACAGCAATTGCAAAACTGTTTTTCGACATTAACAGAATATTGACAAAGTTTTGCGCACATTTGTAATGGAGACGCAGCTACAGACTGACAGTCATCATAGTGGTTAGCGATTAGCTGTTAGCATCAGCCAATGTTTGTATGTTTAGGTTAGTGTTAGCTTCCGCTAATTATTATTACTTTTTTTTACTCTTTTAGCATTAGCTCAATATAGCTAAATTTATATTTTTAGGGAGCGTATATGTATGTGGCGTTTTTGGGAAAATGTAGTCTGTACTTTCTTTTACAACTTTGGTGAATTTACTACTATTTCTATTTCCTATTGTCGTCTTTTTCGCCAGTAGAAACAGCCGGTTCTTGATCACCTGACAACCGTAATGCGAAAAGTGTTTTCATTGCAGTTTTGCGAAATAAACCAATTTTGATACGGCTGAAAAAACACCTCATCCTAGCGCAAAACCATTTTGTCGAAATTTTTTTTTTCAAAATTGACGTGTTTCCATTGAGCACATTTATTTTCGAAATTCTAATTTGCGCATTTTCATGGTCGATTGAAACCAGGGATGTAGTCAAGACCGGTTGTTCCAAGACCAAGACCAGGTCTTCCGAGACCAAGACCAAGACCGGAGCCGAATGTTTAGAGTTTAACAAATATTTCAGGACATTGTTTATTTGTTTGGTTTTTTTTACACAAGATGAAAAACTTAATGGAATTAATCAACTAAAACTGTGTCTTTCTATTAAACTAATAACTGTAATAATAAACTTATATTAAAGCTATTAA
>JAUBOC010000170.1:18064093-18076807 GCA_032275365.1 Anablepsoides cearensis | reverse complement strand
CAAAACTCTTGCGGTCTCGGCCGGCCTCGACCAAAATTGTCGAGACCCATAGCAACGAGACCAAGACCAAGACCGAGGCCTAACAGTCCGAGACCGAGACCAGAAAAAAACGCACCGAGACCGGTCTAAAGACCAAGACCGGTCTCAAGACTTCCATCCCTGATTGAAACGCAGCTAGTGTCTTGTATTTGTCTCCTTCCAGTTGAAGACTGGAGAGATTGACATAAACTTGATGATGTTAGCTTGTTAGCTGTTAACAGACTTAAAGTTGGCAAAACCTAACTTAGAGGAAGCTAACTGGTCTGCTAACGAATTTAGTTAATAAAACAGCTAATCTGCTAAACAAAAATAATGTTCCACTGTAATCTGATTAGCAGAGCTACACCCCCCACCACTGGTTAGCTCTAATTTAAGATAAAACTGTACATATTATTCATTTAAAGCAAGAGTCTGGATCTATCTACAACAGGTAAGCTACTGATTGTTCATTTCATCAGAGTGATATTGTTTCTTTAAACAAGCTCAGTTTAAATAAATGGAGTTTAATTCTGAATAGATTGATGAGCTCCAATCTAGTTTTTATAGTTGAAGTAAATGTTTATTAAATCATGTCTAATGTTAGAACTAGTCAGAGTTCCCTTTAAGTGTCGTCTTTTATAATCTCTTACCTGAACATCAAAAGGCAACATTATTTTGAGGCCTGGTTGCTTATAAATCAGAATCAAAGCCCAGCAGAGCTTCATGTATTATTCAGGATCTGTTTGGGATTTTTTCCAAATTAAAGATTAGAATAAAACTGGACAAAACTTGGTGAAAAATCTCTAACCGTGCTGCATGATAAATCTGATTAAAACAGCTGAAACACATCTTAATCACAACCAAAGAGCTATAGTTCAGGTTATTGTAGTTGTAACAAACAAAGGCTGAACTAAAACTAAAGCTATCTGAATATTAGACTTTAGTTTTAGTAGCGGCCGTGCACTTTGAGCCATGTATGTACAACAGAGAAGGAACATGTGAATATATCATGAAATATACAACATACAGTATGTACATTATTGTTACTGCATCAGCTTCTTGGTTTCTGTTCATTTGCTCATTATGAACGGAAATGTATATTTTTACATCAATCCGATCAGTCCTTTAAAAACAAAAGTGTTTTTCATGTTATTTATATTTTAACCTGTGATGCACTGAACTCAACCAGATGGTTCAGAATGTCAGAAGAAACAAGTCTGTATTTTTGTTTAGTTGAAAACGTCTGAAACTGTAAAAGCGGCACAAAGCTGTAGACCGTTGTGAGAGTTGTGACCTTTGGCAGCAGGAACACACACATGTGCAGCAGTTCTCCCCTCTTCTCTCCCCCCGCTCGTCATCATACCACAGTCTCGGAGCTCGACCCCTTTCCCGTGAAGAAGTCCCAGAAATTGGACGCCTTGCTCTCCTCCTGCGGCGCCTGCCTCACCCAGATGCTGCTGCTGCTGCTCTCGGTGGAGCCGCTCAGGCTGGAGCAGCTCCCTGTGCCGCCGCCTCCACCGCCGCCACCCAAACTGAAGCTCAGGGCAGAGCCCAGCGTGAGCCGGCGGTCCTGGGAGTGGATGTCCTGATCGTGGAGTCTGGAGGAGGAAGAGGAGGAGGAAGGCTGGGCCAGGCTGAGCAGGTTGTGGTGGGAGTGGAAGTGACGCAGGTGGTGGATGGATTTCCTTGGATGCGCCTCACCTGGAGGATAAAGAACCGGAGTGGGGTAAAATAACAGACCTTTATAGATCAATGTACCCTCTTCTCCTGGCATCTTTGGTCAAATTATACATTTAAATAAAGGAAGGAACAAGTTTTAAACTACTGCAATACTGCTGAGATTTATTGTATGGAAATATATTAGTCTCAAAAATATCCGAGCGCACTCAACATGATTTGCACCAGATTACGGATCAGCTCATCAGTGAATGTGAATTTTGGGTCTTTTTTTATTTCTGCAGATTCACCCGCGTTATGCTGCATTCAAGGCCAGTGAAAAGATTGAACATTTGTATGGAGCTAAATTGGGGGCATAAAGTTTGTAAAAATAAACAAAATTTCTGAAACTAAAAAAATCTGACAAGTAGGTTTTAACTACTTGTCAGATTTTTTTTTTAGTTTCAGATTTTTTTTTTTCTGTTTTAGATTCCTGGCCCTGTTTTGGTGTGGGGCCGGGGCCTCATGGGCAGGAGGTGTGGAACCATGGCTGACAGCTCAACAATGCGGCTGGATTAAGTAGACAAAGTAATACTTAAAATCTAAAATTGAAAAATACCTAGAATCTGACAAGTAATTTTAAACTTTATTTTGGTTTCAAAATATTTATATTTTTAAACAAACTTTATGGCCCCAGTACATCTGAGCCTTGCCAAATTTACTGGGTAATTGGGAAAAGACTTATAGCTCATTATCCTTATAATTCGCTTACGTCACTGGGTTCCAAAAATGTCACATTTTTGTGAAATGTACAGCTGAAAAAAAAAACAACCTAAAACAAGTAGGTTGAAAATTTATCCGAAAGAATTTATCCGAAAATTTTATTTATTTAGTTAATCTGTCCTCAAAAAGAATAACCTACACATTTAGATATATTTATTTCAGTTGTTCACGAAAAATACACAAAATTACAATTTTCCTGTGGAAAAACTACCAAAAAATATAATTTCTTGTACTTTTTGTGTTGACTGTACAATTGAAATAAACTACTCAAAATATTAGCTTTTTCTACTACAAAAACTACGGGAAACATATCTACCAGAGTAAACTTCAGCCGTACATTCCACAAAACGTAACATTTTTAGAACCTAGTATTTTCAATATAGTTTTATTACAAGATTCATAAGCTAATAAGTCAGAAACAAGTTGCTTCCAATCACCCCGTAAATGTGGTGATGCTCAGATGTCCCAGCTTTTCACCAGCCTTGAATGCAGCATTACACGTAGGAATCTGCAGACTTAAGAACGTCTTAAAAGTCACATTCACAGCTCGTGCAAATCCTGTTTCTCACTTGAATCTTTTTGAGATTAATTTATCTCCATACATCTGTGCCTGAAGTAAGAGCTGGGGGTGACTCTCAGTTACTACCACACTCAGGTTTTAGCTTCATATTGGACTGAGTTAAAGCCAGTTCGATGTTTGCAAAAGTTAATTAGCAGGTGTTCTGAGGCTCAGTTTTCAATATTCATGTGAACAGCTTTTGTGAAAACACCAGATTTTATTGTTTCAAACTTGTGTCACTGCAGAAATGTTGTTTTAGTGTGGAAAATCTTAAAAAGATTTGTAGTGTTTCTATAATGATGAAGATATGGTGCAGTTTTACTGGGATATTTTGTGAAAATAAAAAAAAAAAATGTAAAAATTGTTTTTGAACAAGTCTGCCCAAGAGGACCACTGTAGATGTTGGATTTCCATGCAGTAGATGCACTGAAACCTGTTAAAGCCAGGTGGTGCTGTTGCCTCATTTTTTTTATTCCTTCAAACCCAACATGGTGTGTGTTTAATAATAATAATAATGGGGGGGGGAACGACTTGGATTAGCTTGAAAGAATCCACAGCGGCATTTTATCACTGAAATCTTTGATTTCCGTTTTAAGATTTGGAGTCAAACCGAGGGATTCAGAACAAAGCAGGGAAGTTTTATGGGAAATAAATTCATGTGAAGGAGAGCAACAACAGTCCGTCAGACACCACTGACAAAGCTTTACATTTGTATCTATTATTTTCCACTACAATTAGTTTTATTCCAGAAATGTTCTAAAGAATGTCACAATACTGTTTTTAAAACTAAGAATACACAAACTGTATGCTGATGTATGCAGCGCGGTGATGACACACATGTGAGGGAACTATTTGCGACTGAGAGCCGAGCAGCTTTATGACAGACCTCAAACTGAAAGGAAGTTTTCTAACAGGTACAGCATGTGTTCTGGGTTTCATCTTTTCAAACAAACCGATTGAATCCGGTAGACCTAAAGTCAGGCAGTGGTTTAACAAACCTTATCAGGTTGTTTTACATGTTTATATCCTCCAGTGGAACTACAGTATCTGAGTGTGTTTGCATTCTCAACAGGTTGAAACGGTCCCAAACCAGTGAGATGCTGGCATTTGTAACCCTCTGGAAAAACTGCAGACCCAAAAACCAAAGGTTTTGGACCACCTCTCCAAAGGTTTCCTTATTTAAATAAGTTAAGGAAGAAATTAAAAATTTTAATTTAACTTGAAATCATTTTCTGAACCTTCGTTTTGTTTGTATCCTGTCCTTTTCAGGCGATTCACTCCTAGATCAGGGGTCTGCAACCAGTGGCTCTGGGGCCACACGGGGCACTTTGGTCCCTCTGGAGCGGCTCCTTTCACAGCTTTGACCAAAACTAAGACAAAATTGTATTCCTAATTTTTTATACCCACAACAGAAAAGGCTAGCTTTAGCAGTTTTCCTGTCAATTTGTGTGCAAATGTGTGATCAATAATACTAATATAAAAAGTAAAACATGTTGATTAGATCATGCTAGTAGCAGGTTAGCCACTTCAGTAATCCAACTTCCAGTCTAAAAATAGGATCTTTCTCCCAAATCCACCAGGTTAACCCTTTAATACTAGACTATAAAAATAAAAAAAACTGCATATTTCAGTTTTAGTTTATATTAAAACTAAACCAATTGTGACATTATCATCTGAATATTTACTTATAAATTGTAAAACAATGACTAAAAATACTTTTTTGTTTATATAAATTAAAAAATATAAAAGTAAAGTAAATAATGTTTAATATTACAACAAGTCGGGGTTCCCTTTAGATTTGTTATGAACTATATACAATGTTTTTCTTGTCTACATGAATATGGTCTTCTCTTTTATTCTAAAGTGTAAAAATAATAATAAACGTTAAAGTGCCTGTGACATCAAATTTTTGTAATAAATATGAATGTATTTTTGGAAAAATAACATTGACAACATACTGTAAAAAATATTTCACGTCACTGAGATGAACAGCTGTTGAGATATTTGCATGTGAAGTAACAGGAAGTGATGTCAAAGGGGAATGTCGGAATATGAACAGAGTGTTGATAAAATGGCTAGCAAAACAGACTGAAGAAAAGAATATGAGGTTTCTTTAGATAATTTTATACACTAATCACATAATAATGTTTCAATAAACAAAAAAACAGTTTTCTTTCTCAAAGGGTTCCCCTTTGACATCACTTCCTGTTTCACTTTAGTTGAGCCAAATTCAAAAGAAATATGCCAATTATGTGACATAACGAGGCAGTAGATATATTTGTATATATTTTTGTATTTCATGGATATGCACAGGCACTTTGATAAATTTTTAGTTTTAAAATGCTGCCTCCAAAGGCCCCCATTCAACAAACTTTAAGTGGCCCACGGACCAGCAGTTGATTACAGTTGTAGCACGTTTTGCGGCTCGGGACACATTTTATTAGAGAAACAAGGAGCTGAAACTCTTTGGGTTGTGAAGGTTAGGAACATAAAAGCGAGTACCGTATCTGGCCTCCTGACGTTTCCTGTTCTGGTTTAGTTTGAGGACGTTGAGGAAGACCTCGCTGCTCAGGCTGCCCTCTCTGCCCCGGCCGTTTGGAGGGTAAACAGGCGATGGTGGCTCCAGCGGGGACAGGCTTCCGCTGGAGGCCCCCACCGAGTCTAGAGACGCCCCGGTGTCCCGCCGGCCCCCCGACTCGCCGCCGGTTTCCACGGTCAGGTGACTCCCACTGAGGAGGAGCAGGAAACAGAAGATCAGGGGTTTGGTGACAGGGATCAGCAGATCTGACGGCGCCTGCTTTACCTGAGTTTCCTCCGCAGCAAGTAGTCGATGACGTCAGGATCTGTCTGGATCAGACTCATCAGGACTTCCTGCTGAAGCTCAGCAGAAACCTTTGGGAACACCAGGAACTCGTAAAACAGCTAATTTAATTTGAATATCTTAAAATTGTAAACTTTCAGAATAAAAGCCTGACTGATACAAGAGGAATGACGAGTGTTTTTTACCGTGAAGAGCCTCCTGTGGTTCTGGATGAGCACCAGCGTGACGCTGATGATGGCCGTGCTGTCCTCGATGCCCATTGCGTGAGGACTCACGTCGCCACCTCGTTCCCTCTGGAGCAGGTTTGGGCCAAAGATCACGGCCAGGTTAGCGGCTGTCATCTTGTTACCAGGAATCTGATGATGAAGACGAGATGGCGGAATAAAAATTCTGTTCAGGAAACTAAGCACCTTCTTCAAAATCTGCCTTTAACGCCTCTGACTATAAGCAAAAAGTATGTTAAATTTTTAAATCGCTAAATCATAAAATGACTGCGGTTTTCTCCATTCTTATTATTCTTATTATTTTTCTCATACATGTGAAGTGGTTCCGATTGACCATAATTTACGCGGATATTCTGTCATTTACGGATTTTTTCAAAAGCTCAGTTTCAAATTATTTTAACATGTCAGAGCCTATAGGATGCAGAGGTGTCTTCAGTATTCACATTCTTTACGTAAGTAGAAGTATAGATACTAGGGTTTAAAATAAACTTTTTGAAAGTACAAGTATCAACTCAAGCTTACTCAAGTAAAAGTATAAAAGTACTGGTTTTAAAACTACTTAAAGTATAAAAGTAAAAGTAATGAACACCTAAGACATTAAGGATAAAAGCTTAGGCTGTGCCACAGGGTTCTATAGCTGCCCCCGCCCCGCCCCCCAATAATGAAAATTCAATAATGAGCATAATGTTAAATTAAAATGTCAATGTTGAAAAATGTGGAATTAACTGAGTTGACTACTTGTTTCAGCCACGATCATCTTCATTCTAGGCTACATCTGCTACAGTCTGTCCTGCTGGATGTGATGTGATTTGTGTCAAACAGGTGTGATGGAGTCAGTTCAATGGTTTATATTTACACTTCTCATCCAACCACAATCAAATTCTCTCTATCCAAGGGCTCAATGTATCTGGATAGATTTCTATTTATTTTTTTCCTCAACAATGAAAAGATGGAATAAAAACAAGTCAAAGTTAAATAGAAATGAAATATGTTTTGCATTTTTAAAAAGTAAGGAGCAGAAAGTACAGATAAATGAATTAAAATGTAAGGAATAACAGTTAAAAGAAGGCTGAAAAATAATTACTCCACTAAAGTATAAATAACCAAAATTTCTACTTAAGTAAAGTAACAAAGTATTTGTATTTAGTTACTTGACACCTCTGGTAGGCCGTTAAAAAAACAGAAACATCAAATATCCATTTTTAACCCACTCTTCTGCTAGAAATAAGTTATATCCTCATTTACTTCTGATATTGCTCCCCTTGCTTTTTTATAAAGTATTGTAAAACATAATACTGTAATACACTGCCTTTTTATTTACAGTATAGTATATGATACTCAAGCATAGCGTACAAAAACATAGTTTTTTCAAAAACCATCCTTTTATTTCTTGTTTCTGATATGATCCTCCTACACCCTGCCCAGTTTCTAGCAGAGGTTTATAGTAACTAAGTACATTTACTTTGTTACAGTACTTAAGTAGTTTTTTTGAAGGTTTGTAATTTTACCAATTATTTTTTAAATAGCTAATTTTACTTTTATTTTGTTACATTTTAAAGCTAAAAATCCTACTTTTACTTCTTTACTTTAGTTACTCGTTACAAAATTAAATATGTTTGAACTCATCATGAAAGAAGATGTTTCTGCACTATAAAAATGAATTGTTGATTTTACTCAACAAAGTCATGTCAACTGGCTCCAGTAAGCCTAGTTGAGTAAATTAAGCAAAGAATATAAATATATTGCTAAATTTACTCAACCTGGCTTAGTGGAACTAGTTTGGTTCGGTAGATTAAACAGTTTATTTTTTAGTGAATGTGTTAAATACTTTTACGTTCCCAATTTTTGTAAAAAGTTTCTAACTTTTACTTGAGTCGTTTTCTCGTCAGTGAAATTTATTGTTAACAAAGTCATATTCTGTTCATGTAATTTTACTTTTACTTAGTTTTTTTTTTCAAGTACTTTATAGACCTGTGGTTTCTAGATTTCTTTTCGTTTTCACAGAAACAAAGAAAAGAACCAAAAACCCTGTAGTAAATATGCTGGGCCTGTGTGTGGCGCTCTAACACATAAATACATCAAAAACAGCAAACATGTGGAGCGCACACAGAAAGCTCTCAAAAAAATAAACACGGTAAGAATAGGGGTTTGGGGTTGTAAATTACATTAGAGGTGGGGATTTAGCATCATCATTTTCAAAAGGTTATGTTTCAGCTGTAAACACAAAAATGTTTCCAGATTTATTTTAATTCAAGCAGAACTGTAGAGAAGCTGGAGGCCCACCTCCTCATCGTTGGTCCCTATGCTGTCCTGGGCGAAGCTCTGCACGGTCTGCAGCATGGAGAGGAGGCGCAGCAGGGTGTCGCAGTTGCAGGGCGGGAGCAGGTAGAGGAGGTGCTGCAGGTACTGGAGCTGCTCGGCTCCTCTCAGCACTGTGGGGGGGAAACGAAGAGGAGGGTTAGAAGCGGACGCGGGGTCACGGCTGCGTACCTTTAACCCTCCAGCAGGCGGGCAGATCAGTTCGGACGCGTACAGTTGGCGTGCAGGAAGGCAGGGTAGAGCTCCCGGGGCAGCAGGGGGTCCGGTATGTCCCTCAGGAACTCTTTGAGCAGCGCCGCCACGTCATGAACGCTGTGCTCCTCGTCCAGCTGCACGTCCACCCCCACGTCGAAATCCTCTCGCAGCTACGACGCCAACACCCCAACCAAGACGACAGACAGAAAGAATCAGTTTCACAAAAAAGAATTCCGGTGAGGGGGTCACCGAAGGGCCACGTTCCCCACACATAGGGCTTGATTTTTAAAAAAAACAGGATGTCACACTTCATCGGCTGAAGATTATTTTTATTTTCCAGCATGGAGTGAAGGGAAACCAGAGAGAGAATCAGAGGACAGATGACACTGATGATCACAGCACGTTGATGGTTTAAGGAAACTAATTTCCAAAATAAAAACCTAAAATAAAAAACTACTCATTGAATTCCTGTTTGTCTGAAAAAACATGATCAGGATGAAGTCCCTACTCTCTATTTAAAAACAAATACACTAAACTGGGGGAAGATATACATATTTATTTTAGCAAAATTCAAATTAGTATGGGGCGCCAAGTGAAAAATAAAATGTTAAAAAATGTCACAAAAACATTTTTATTTAGCTCACTAAAATCCTAGTTAATGCACAAAATGCACAACTCTAAGGGACTGATTTATCAAGGATTAGTACGTGTAAAAGTACGCACAAACTTTATGAAGTGCTCGTATACTGGAAGTATAAGCCAAAGATGGATGCCTGGAGTTTCTCGTGTTTGAGCAGGTTTTCAGTATCACTCCAGTTGTTCTTTAGAGTGGTCTTTTAATGGGAGACATCTTTTCCTCTCTGAATCTTCCTTCAAATGCAGCCTGTATTACAATATTTGCACGATGGCAATATGAAAAGTTAATGGGATTGTGCTTTTCTCTGAACTCTCTAGGAGATGCAAAATTAGATCATACTCCTTTTCCAACCATGAAGACCAGCTGTCTCCAACTAGTAGCACACGCAAAAGTCCATACCACTTTTATTACAATGGCATATTACTTCCATTTTGCAGATTACAAAAGAAGAGGAGTAGATTTCTGCCAAAAAAAAACACTCAGAAATCTTTAGATTAATTTCAGAAATTTTCCAGAAAAACATAGAAATTCTCAGAGATTCAAAAGTTGTAAAATGTAAGGAAAAACTAGGACATTTCAAGAAAAAAAAATAGAAAATTCTCCTATGCAGAAAGGTTGTAAATTTGCGGAGGAAAAAAATCCATGATTAAAAGCTAAAATTTTCAGTGCAAAATGGCTCTAATACACCATTGCAATTTTACACCTGTTATCATTTGCACAGCGATTTTAGTAGATCACCTGCAATGCGCCTTCTGACAGCACAGGCAATGTTTAGTTTGTGCAGCAAATTAGCACTCGTTATTTGGGATCTTGGTAAATCCGACCCTATGTGCAACTGCAAACTAATACGACACACAAATACCAAAAGGTTTAATTAAAAGTTTATGATACCCTCAAGAAATTTAAGTATTCAATGAAAGAACTGGAGATCACATCCAAAAACTCATAAGCTCCTGTGATTTTTCGATTTTGGTTACTTTTAAAGTGAGGGTAGCTTTTGTTTGAATTTATGTTGATGTGCTTTTGATGATAGTTATTTTGTATTAATGTGTTTTATTGGTTGTATTGATTTTACTGTTTTATTTCTGTATAACAGATCTCTCTTGCAAATGAGACAATTGTGTTTCAACAAGACTTGCCTGTGTTGGGGACATCCTCCTGTTCTTACAGATGATTTGTAACTTTAGGACCTTATTTTTTTGTGCTGTTGCCCTACTGGTCTTATTGATAAAAATGGAAACTTCAGAGTGTGAGATAGAAGAGTGGACATCTTCTGGCAGGACTGATCAATTCTGTGTGATGGAGCTTTGATGATAAAGCGGATCTGTCTTATTCTGTCAGAAGTACCTCTTCTGCTCCGTGTCCTTTGATGGTAGAGTTGAGTTTTATGCTGTTAGGGATGAATCTCACTGAATCTAAGATATTCCTGTAGTCTGCATGTTGGGGGCTGAATCCAAACACACACACACCAAACCTTTCAGATCTTAAAAACCAAGAAACATCAAATGAAATCCCAGTGAAATACTTTGAAGTTTGAGTGTAGAATGACAAAACACAGAAAAGTTTTTTTAGCTTTCGCTCCATTGCTTGATTAAAAAATAGATAAATAAATTGTCCTCACCTGTCTCACCCTCTTCTTCGAGCTCCCCACTCGAAAAATGCCCACAGTCTGGAGACCTAAACACAAGATGTGACCTTCATTTAAATCAGTATGTACATGTATAATTCAACTTCAAAACATCTTCACTTTTTGGCTTTGGTTACTTCTGGACATTAAGTAAAGTCTGACCGTAGTTCTCGATGTGGCTGCAGCATCTCTCCACCACTCGAGGCACCTGTCTGTAGATGGGGTTGAGGCTGAGCTTGGTCTTCCCTTCTGATGCTGATTTCTTCATCTCCAGCTCAGCTGGGTGGGAGAGCTGCAGCGCCTCCAGCAGGCGGGACTGACTCTCTACGAGGTCAGAGATGCAGTCCACCGACAGTCCACCCTGCAGAGGACAGTAACACTGTGTACTTTAACAAAGTATTTTCTGCATTTTACCAATAAAACTTGATGACATTTTCACTTACAGGTTATTATTTTACAACAGCACTATGGAGCTGGAAAACGTCTAAAGGATTTTTGAAAGACATGAGTAACAACAATAATTTGGGACTTTAAAATGGCTCAATGTCACTATGTTAACCACATATCTGAATCTTTCACTCCCTGAGAGCACTCTTAAAGGGATCTTCGATTACTTGCACATGTTAGCCTGAATATGTTGTTAATTATTTATTCCACTAAAATCTCTTGTTTGTGACAAGTTAAAATATCTAATTACTAAAAAACTCTATGTTTATTACAATTTACCTGAAGCATGTTGCTATTTTATTATTGATGCAATGCATTCTGGGGAAGATGGTGGTAAGGTTAGGGTTACAGTTGAGACTACAGCACAAAGAGTCAAGGCTAAAATGCTACAGTGTGTGTAGTAAATTAGCACAGAGCAGGGGCGGTTGTAGGGGTGGGGCCACAGGGGCATTGGACCCAGCTGAATTCTGATTGGCCCCTTGAGGTGCCCCTGTCCTGTCACGTGCACTAATAAGTTATATAAAGTCCAGAATGAATCAAGCTGACAGAATTCTTCTTGTTATCTTACGAAAATTTGAACACTTTTGCAAAAAGAAAAAAAAAGGCCTTCAACTGACGAATGATGGCTGGATTTTCTCACATGTGTGTTTGAGAATATTTTATCTATGTTCAGTAAAATGTATGAATAACTGGTTGGGAGAATTTACTGTACAAGCTTTTTCAGTACCACTTTACAGTAAGCCTCCCCTTATAGATGGCTTATAACGAGTTATAGATAGGTTATTAATTCATCTGTAAACACTTTATGATTCATTAATTAATGTTTATTATGCAATAATTAAAGACGAGAAAAAGACAAAACTGGTTTCTTACGAAATAATGAGACAAATCTGTTCACGTACATATTAAATCTAAAGGTGCTTATTAAACATTTCAGACTAGGTTACTACATTGTAAGTACAATAACGATAAGAAACACTTAACACATTAATATTGTACTGTATTACTGCATTATAAATACTCACAACTGTCAAAGGGAAACTTATCGTAAAGTGTACACTATTTGTTAATGACAAACATTTATAAATTCCAAAAGTTTGTCTTTAATGTGAAAAATCCCCATTTTTAAAACTTTGTGTTGATTATGAATATTTGAAATTATTGTTCAAACATGTAACTGCTGTCAACAATGATGATGTATCAAGAAAGTTAAAAAAAACCCATCCAAAATAGTGTACAGTTTTACACTTTACAATAAGGACACTTTAATATTTGTGGATATTTATATTATACTTTTATGTAATGCAGTAATACAGTACAAATATGTTGAAATATGCATTTCCTAATCATTATTGTGCTTACAAGGTAGTAAACTAGTCTGAAATGTTTAATACACAAACAGATTTGGCTCAGTATTTGGAAAGAAAC